>MU692479.1:96224-154017 GCA_026770625.1 Nicotiana glauca
AGGCTCGGGTTGCATGCCGCAGCGATATGACACTTCGGCTGTAGGAGCTCCTCCGGAGTCTGTACACCCCCAGTGAGCGTAGTCGACTATATATATTACGAATTGGGCTACACACCGCAGCGGTTATTATTATTGTGAGATATCTGTTGAGCCAGAGTGCTCAGTGTGACGAGAGCAAAGTCACGAGTGACTGAGAGGCTTGCCCGAGAGGCTATACTTATGAGTGATACCTTGCCCAAGGGGATTGTTTATGATATTTTGCTGCTTTTATTCTTCTTTTATACAGAACATCAGTTGAAAAATGTTAATAAATGTCTTTAGAGGATTTTAATTGAAATAGTAGTTTTACGAGATAACTGATTATTGAACTGCAGATTTGACTTGATATTTTTGTTGAGATTTCTTATATGATTTCAAGTGCCCGTCACTGCACTTAGACTTTATTTACTTTAGTTACTTACTGAGTTGGCATACTCACGTTACTCCCAGCACCTTGTGTGCAGATCCAGGTGCCCGAGCATTAGAGTGAGAGCTTCCAACTCACTAAGTAGTATTCGGAGATCGCAGGGTAGTTGCACGGCGTTTGCAGCCCTGCCTTCCTCCTTCCAATCTTAGTATTTTGTTATTTTAGATGATTTTGTATTATTCATACCATGTTTTGATTGTACTTAGAGGCTCATGACTAGTGACACCAGATTCGGGCTGTGTTGGAATATTTTGTACTGGTTTTCCATATATTTCTGTTAGTTTATATATTTCATGTGAAGAACTTGAGACTTAATCACCTTTAGAAAATGATTTTATAAAAATAATTCGATATGGTAAATGTTTGATTGGCTTGCCTAGTACTGTGATAGGCCCCATCACGACCGGAGTGCTTGGGGCCGTGACACCTCCCCATTCCCCTTTAGAGACTAAGAACTCAAGTATTTCTCACTACTAACACTATATACTGTTATGATTGTGCTTTGATTCCTGGCCGGCTAGAAGCCAAGGCTAGAAATTTTCTATTGTTTGCTGTTGTTGATTATCATTGCTGCATTGCTAAACTTCTTTCTGTTTAATTTGTTCTAGTAAGTTGTTGAAGCTCTTTTTCTACTTTGTTACTCATTCAATATGTTACTGCTAATTGGCTGGTTGCTTTCTATATTCTAGACATGTTTAATTTAGTAGATTAATTGATGAAATTTGCTTAGTTATGTGTAACTTAAGACTGTCTTTTAATATTATGTATGTTTTGATACCTTTCCAAAAAAAACTAGTTCATCATGTACACCTTAGTCTGTTGTTAAATTTGTTAACATGTTATTTGATTCTGTATTCTCCATGCTATAAACTCTTTATTAGTTCTAGTTGATATCTAATATGGTTTTTGACTCATTAATTGATCAATGAACCCCTTTTCTATGATTTGTCCTAATCTAAATTCTACACTGTCTTTCATGAAAGAATGCTCATGAGTTGGTCATTATCAGTTTATGACTTTGTTTATTTTTATACTTATTAGTTTCAAGTATGTTTAGTTTAAATGCGTTTGTCTCTGTTTTATGTGTGATTCTATCCATAAATATTCTTCCCAATCCTGTCCTACACTCTTCTGAATTCTAATTCTCTGCTGGCTGAAAGCCAAAGCAATTTAGGCCTTGTCCCCTAGCCTTCCTGGTGTGAGCATTGTTTAGGATTCCTATGAGACCCTCGTGAACTCTTACGCACTAGGATTTGATCCACACTTTTCCTTGAACTATTCTGATCATTCTTCTCTAGTGTGAGCATTTCCCTGGTTCTTGAAGCCCTTGGGAACTCTGACACATTAGAGATTTGGGTTCTTTATGCTTATCTTTGAAATATGGGTGAATTGCTCACCATTGGTCATGTTGTTCCTATGAACATGAGATTTGGAGATGCTGCGAGTTAAAGTCCTGGTTTGTCCAGGTGCATTTGGGTCTGCTGCAGGCTTCCTATAGTTTATATGCTTTGTAATTCATTCATTCGATTGTGGTATGTAATAATTATTTGTAATAACGATTGGGGAAATAGTTAATTTGGAAAACTGGGTTTAGTTTTAACGTTTGCATGAGAATGGTTAGAAATCTGGCCTATAGGTCTTTGCTTGGCCCATTCTGCTATTGTGTTAGATAACCTGCCTTTAAGTCTTTTCTGCTATTATATGTTAGATGACATGCCTATAGGTGTTCACTATTCTTGTTAGATAATCTGCCTATAGGTTTTACTTACGCGAAGAAATGTGCTGCTAATTGCGTGTTGAAAACTTGTCTAGATGCTCACTATGTTGCATGATAGATAATTTGTCTATAGGGATTTTACTTTGGCTCAAGTAGGTTCTTTGAACACCCTGTCTACTTCGCAGTTACGTGATTATATACCATGCCTATAGGAAATAGAATAACTAAGTTCAACTTACATAGCAGCATGTTCAAATCTGCTTCTTCAGAAATCATGTCCAATTAATTGTCACTCGCTTAGTTTATATGCATGTCTATAAGAGTCGATGACAGTTTCAATCACCAAGGGTAGAACTCTTGCCTATAGGGATAATTATTATTTGTCCCAAATAATAAAATTGGAACTCTGCATGGCGTCTTGCTAAATGCCGCTAGAAAGCATGCTTATAGGAGTAACTAAATAATTCTGAGCATTTTTGTTGTCATTACTGCCAACTGTTGAGTACGTCAACTAGATAACATGCCTATATGTTCAAATGCTTTAAACTGTAATCAGTAAGCAATTACAAAGTCACCTAGAAATTGTTTCTATTAGACTGCCACTATAATTAAAATCCAGAATCACATAGAGATCATGTCTATAGGACCTAACAACCTTAATTGTTAAAATTGTCAATATGATGATCGACTTGCGTGCATTTTTTGCCTAATTTGTGGAGGCTAAATTGAGCCTTTGTCTGCTGTTGCATGAAAAGTCCAACTTGTTTTGTATGTCGCCTAGTTTTACAATTTTGAGCAACCTAAGTTGAGTCTAGAACCATCCAAACTAGAGGTCTCAACGCCTCCAGGACCATAGGTAAGGGACGGGTAGTGCACGGATAGGATACGAGGTAGAAATGATTAGAGAGATTTAGGTAAATAACTTAAAGATAGTAATCGGGTAGCAGGAGATGATAGTCTGTACCCGCTGAATAATATGAGTAACACCCCATGTTATGGGAGTTACGAAGTATTATTTATGTTACACGGGGTGATCTTCTAGGCTAAAAAACATAGGACTCCATCCTTATTAAATAATTCCCTCACTTATTTATTAGACTAACTCACATAATTGAGTTCGGACGGGACCCATAGTTGCGGACATCGAAGAGGTCCTAACACCTTCTCTTCGAGGTAATTTCGAGCCCTTACCCGATCTTTGGTGACGCAAACTAGTAAAATAGAGTTATATGCAAATAGGTGCTCTAACACACCTTAATCCGTTAGGTGGAAACTCTCTCTTTTAAAACCCTTTATAATAGAGTTGTCAATGTCGAAACCCAATTTCGAGAGAAAAAGGGGCGCGACAGGTATGACAATCTAGAACAACATGACATGGAGATAACCAGTCCATACACAAGGTCATATCAAAATCAACCATACTAAGGAACAATAGATCAACTCTAGTCTTTAATCTGCCAACCTTCACCCTACATGACTAGTATATACGATCCATAACCATAGTATCACCTACTAGTGTCCATACACGAGTTGATGAAATGAGGGACTTATGGGGCATATCCAAATAATGAGAAAAATACGATGACACATATGAATAAGTGGAAGCATGATCAAAATAATATAGAGGCATCCCTGTGGAAAATTAAGACAACACCTATGATCACTACATCTGAAGCAATGGAATATGGTCTGGCAGGAATAACATTGATTGGCCCCACCCCAAGCTGGCTGAGCGGGTGGTGTAGCGGCTAGTGCTGGTTCCAATGGCTGAGAACTCTATTGTGGAGTCCTACTTAACAACTGAGGATAATATCTCTTGATATGACCAAGATCCCCACACTTGAAATAACCCCTCCTCTGACAAAACTGTTGCTACTAATACCCCGAGGAACTATCCATAGAAACCTGAGCAGACAAGGCATGTTGAGAACTCTACGCCGGTAGTGCACTGAATGAAAACTGGCCTGAGCGAGCAATTTAAGAACTGTGGCTGACTATTGCACCATGTTGAACTGGTCGAGTCGTCTCAGCATGCCTATAGGTACGACCAACTTAGAAAACGTCAACACGTACTGCATCACAATCATATCATCCTGACGCAACTGCTCAAACTACCTGCCCAACTCCTCTCTATGAGACAACGGCACATACTTCTCCAAAAAGAGAAGAAAGAACCCCTGCCATATAAGTGGCGCTGCACTAACCGACCTACGCCTCTCATAAGCCTCCCACCAGGTGAAGGTAGCTCCAGTGAACTGAAAAGTAGTGAACGAGACCCAACTATTCTCCAGAATACCTACTGTACGGAGGATCCTCTAACATCTGTCCAAGAAACTCTAAGCATGCCCCGACTCTGCCCCGTCGAAATGCAAAGGCTAAAATCTACCAAAACTGTCTAATCTTCGCTGCTCATCATCTGTCATAAGATGAACAACATGGGCTTGAGCAGCTGCCACTGGCTAGGCTGGTAGTTCCTCCGGTGTCTGTAGTCCTTGTATCACCTGCTCTGGTGTGCGGGCAGCGGGAGTCTGGGTACCTCCCGTGGTCGAAATCTAAGCCAAGGCCTCCTAAAGGCCTGGAATTACAATGGGCATAGTTGTTGCCTAAGCTGGTCCCATCGGTGCATCCACAACTAGACCTGATCCTGAACTGCGGCAATTGGTGGTTCTGCAGGTGCTGCCCTAGCTGTTATGCGAGTTGCATCTCTGCTCCTACCACGGCCTCTACCGCAACCTCGGCCTCTTGCGGCTCTGACTGGTTGTACTGGTGGTATGTCCGTCCTAACCAGCAGCACGTGCCCTCACCATCTATGAGGGAATAGAATAACATAATTTTAGCTACTAGAATCAACAAATTTGCACGACAAGAATTCAAATATGTGAAGTTTCCTATGGGTTCAGCAGCCTCTCGAAGATAGCTACAAATATCTCTGTACCGATCCACAAGACTCTACTAAACCTTCTCATGACTCGAGTGACCTGTGTAACCTAGGCTCTGGTACATACTTGTCATAATCCAAAACCTAACCCGTCAAGATGGCGCCTATCGTGGTACTAGGCATGCAAACATTTTCAAAACACTTTCAACATTTAATTGAAATGAATTAAGACATTCAAAATAACCGGATTTTTTCATAAAAAATGGGGTAAACCCAAATCATAAGTGCGGAAAATAACCTAATATCAGGGTGTCACCAAGTCATGAGCATCTAGACAACCAGTCTAAGAACATAGTCTACAACAAACTGTGTCAAAATTCCAATACAGAAAAGAAAAGATAACAAGAAAGGAGAGACAAGGACTGCGGACGCTAGCAGCTCCCTTGTAAGTCTCCAATACTCAACACGCACGAGATCAATGTCCATCATGTCCAGAAATACCTACATCTTTACATGGGGTGCAGTGAGTAACGTGAGTACATCCACCTCAGTGCTAACAATAATAAATAAGGAACTGAAGATAGTGACGAGCTACACAATTAAAGATCATATTTAGTAATTTCAGAAAAGAATAGACATGCTTCCAAATCCAGCAGTTTAAGTCAAATCGGTTTTATACAGTTCTAGTTCAAGTAAATCGGATATAAAGTTTTTCAGAAATTTCACAACAATGACAGATATCAACTAAGTGCAACAACAACAAAGGAAAGCAAGTACAACATGTCACGCCCCAAATTCGTGGGACATGACCGGCGCTCGACCGGGTATCCCCGGTCAAGCGGACCTGGTGCCTTTCCTATCCCACGTGTACCCCATATTTTCATTATCCATTAATCAAAGGAAATAGTCACTTATAATTAAAATACCATTTTTACAAAACACACATAGTCACTTAATGAGGTTTACGACTTTCATCGCCCAATATACAAAATACATATTTACATAAGTTCGCAACCCACATTTACTGTCTACGGAGCCTCAAAAAGTACAACAGGATAATATAGTATTTGCCGGTAACAAGGCCCCGGCTATACCTTATACAAAATCACAATAAAACTCCGGACACAAGCGGCTTGAGCCACGTAGGGCCCCGAAAGGAGAAGGGCTCACCAAAAAGCTGATGGAAGACGAAGGGGGAGCTACGATCGGTGGGCTGGAGTACCTGCTGCGGATCCACCTACAATCATAACACGAATGTAGCGCCCCCGGCAAAAGGGACGTCAGTACATTTGAATTGTACTGGTATGTATAACAAACCTTATCCTGGGTAACCTCAAGCCATACACAAGTAATCAACAATAGAAAGAAGCAACAATTGAGTACACATAAGGAAAACAATCAAGGCAAACAAGTTAACAAACTCTCCTTTCCCCATTATCATTTCCACATTTTCAATTTCACAACGTTCTCATATTTTATTCCAATAGTGATATCGATCACTTTCCACCCTTATTACCTCGGCCACCCTTATCACCACAACCCACACCTTATTACTTCGTGTTGCGGCGCGCAACCCGATCCCACCGAGCAATCACAATTCACAAACAATACCACAACAAGTTTTAAGAACAACAACCACAAATCCCAATAACAACAGCAACAAAACTCACAAAAGGTTTAGGTGACTATCCATACCATTTTCATCTTTTTCAACAACCCGTTATACCATTTAGATCATAATAATAGTTTTTCACGACTAACCACAAAAGATGTTATCACAGTCATTTCAATTTCACAAATTTTCAATTCCTTTATATTACTTATCCCACAGTCTTTACCACATAACACGTTCACAATCACAACTTGGTTTATTGCCATTTACTTGCACAATCATGTCGGATGTCTTAACCAACAACGCATAAGGCACAATATTTACATGAATTCACAAATAGTTCACACAAGTAAACACATCCTGCTCACAAGAGTTTAACTTCACAACTAATTCATGGAGATATCACATACCAAGTATTCGGACACCAAACAAGGCGATTTTACAAAGGTTAAAGTTAGCCATACATACCTGGAGCTGAATTCCTTTTTAATTTCTACTTCCAGTTCACCAAAATTCTAGCACTGTAAAGATGGTGCACAAATTAATATACATAACTTAGAATTCAAGGCCCAAAAATCACTACCCGAACATATTTAGGTTATTAACCCCTTCCTTGCACAAGTTTTTACTCTCACCTAATTACTCCTACTAGATTTTAGGTTTTAATAGACATGCATGAATGATTTCAACCATTATTTCAAGGACTAGTGCATGAGACTCCCCCTCTTAGTTTAAACCAGAAATTCAATGGGAGAAGTTAGGGATTTTACCTGTAAGGAAAGGGGGTATGAAGATAAGCTTGAAATTCCCCGGCCCGGATGGTTTTGAAGAACCAAATTTTGGAGAAGATGACTTTCTCTCTCAAGACCCTCTCTTCCTCTCTCTTATTTTGTTCAGCAAGATCGTTAAAATGATGGGGTTGAGGTGTTTTATTAAAAAGGGGTCGGGTTTTAAAATTTAGAAAAATAGAAGTCCGAGCAAAATCTGTGGTTGCATTCTGCGATCGCAGAATCGAAATGCGGTCCGCTGATTGGACCGCAGAAATGCACCCAAAACTCTGAAGGTCTGCCTGAGTCTGCGACAAGAATGTGGTCCGCATTCCTGTTATGCGGTCGTATTTTGCACCGCAGAGTTGACCTCCACAAATCCTTGAGGAATTTATGCGACGATTATGCGGTCTGCTTATTGATTATGCGATCGCATAATGGACCGCATTTTCAACATCAATTTTGACAATCCTTCTGCTTCACTCTACGGCAGAAATGCGGTCCGCATAGCTGATCTGCGACCGCATTCTCGACGGCATAATGACAATTTTCTGAAAAATTGATTCTTTTGATTTTTAAGAGCAAAATCAGTAAAAAAAGGTCCTAACCGCGGCGAGCTTGCGAGCCGCGAAGAATTCTATACATTCCTAACACATATTCGGACCTTGGCACTACGAGCTACTAGGTTTTGAGCACGAGATTTTACGGGGCCTTACACAACATCTCAGGGAAACTGCCACCTAACTAATCTCAATAGCTCAATCACTTGGCTCTCAGCCCTTAGTACTCACACTTAATAGGCACATGTACTCACTAGGGGTGTACAGACTCCAGGGGGCTCCTACAGCCCAAGCTCTATAATCCTTGTCACACCTCCTTTTTACCACCCGAAAGAGGGATATAAGGAAGTTTTTTCAATTTAAGTGACGTTATTCGAAATGAGATTATTTTATTTAATTTCGGAGTCGCCACTTGAAATAATTTATTTGGTGTCCTAAGTCACCGATTTATTTTAAAATTCCAAATCGAGGAAAATCGACTTTATTTAAAAGTCTGCAAAATCAAAAATTCTAGATAAGGAATTTTATTAACCCGGGAGAAGGTGTTAGGCATTCCCGGGTTCCGTGGTTCGATCACGATCGCTTAAACTATTAAAATTGGCTGATTATCTGATTTACTACATATTTTAAACCTATTGTGCATTCCACTTTATAACCGCTTTTATTTAATCTTTAACCGCTTTTTAGGATTTATGAAATTATTTTTTGAACAAGTTACGATTGCCGTACAATTGCCGTTTTGGGACACACCGCAAACCATGGTACATAAAATCCACCCGTGATTCGTGATATATTTATTTTATTAAAATTTGAAGTTGTTATGTTCGGGATACATGAAATGCACCCCCCGAATTTGCGAATTATGTATCACAACTATGCCACGGGTACCGTACCTATAGTCACGATGATTTATTATAAAACGTGCCTAAAGAAAACTACAAGGCTTCAAAGTGTTTTGTAGACTTGTTATGATGTTAATGTGAGGGCCATGGGTTATGAATTTTATTTGTGAATGACACGCCTCAATTTATTTCAAAAAAGATTATACTCAACTAAAGCAAACTATGGATATTCATAATTTGTTTAATGACCTAAAGTTTGAGATTGTTCGTGAAAGTCTAAAGTTTATGGAATATACTCGTGGAAAAAGCATGTGGCAGTGTTCCAGTAGACAATTACAACCATTTCAACAGGTTCAAACTATGTCTTTTATTTTTTTCTTTATTAGGGATTCAAAACGTGATAAAAATTAAAATTGGAAGACACGTATATAAAAGCCGATTGAAACCACTCGCTAAACATATCAAATAATGACATAGTTACATAGAAATCAATTATTCCTTAAATCGTTAGGGAATTTCATGTCAAAACAATAGGCAAAGAATTATCAAAGTATTGGAACGTTCTCTTCTTAATTAACTAATTCAATCAGGAGTTAAATCATAGATAAAAGCCTAATGGACTGTATTTAGTTAAACACGCATACCAAACCTCCTACATATATTTTTGGGGAGTTTGACACAGTTACCTATAAAAACAAAACTATTTGCCCTTACATACCCATTTGTTTTACTATAGCCATAAATTAATTACATTTCTTACCCATATTAATTTTTGTGGGGAATTTTTTTCTTTATTTTTCAATTCTTTTTATTTCTATGATTCTTTTCTTTTTTTCCTTTTTTTCTTTCTTTTCTGCTTTTCTTGTTTCTCTTTTTCTTCCTATTTTTTTCTTTTTTCTCTTTTATTCATTTATTTTTGCCTAAATCGTATTATTGTTATTTTTACCATAACTTGTTTCACACTCAAATTTGACTCCTTCTTTACTTTTTTTATTTTTATTTTTTTTCTTTATTTCATGTTCCTTTTTTAATTTCACGTGATTGCCATGCAAAGCTTGATCTCCTTCCCTATAAATATCAGTACATACAACCAGTGACGGAGCAAGAAAACATAATCTACGGCCACTAAATCTCCATATATACTAGTTAGAATCGAAATAATAATAATAAAATATTAAAAAATACAATAAAAATATAAATAGCAAAAAAGACTTCTAGTACCATATGATACCAATATGGTATACATGTATACCAACAGAGTATATGATTGCTCTAGAATATTGCTACAACTATCTGTGGCTATACTACTGTAGCAAAATATTAAAGGAAACAATAATAGTATGAGAAAATTACATGCTCTCATTGCAAGCTAAATATTCGCAAAGCAACTTGCTCATTCCATATACGAATATGGTATATAGTTGTATGGATCGTTCCAATAATTGCCTATAATTATAAAAAATATTACATAATCTATATCCATCAGCACAAGAAAATTCCAGCACTGCAAATCACGTTCATATAAATAATTTCAGAATAGAATTCACTTAAAAATGCAGCCAAGACAACCAAAAAAAAAATTGTTCAAACTACCATATGATACCACTATAGTATATACCTATACCAATATGGTATACAGTTTTACTGGTTAATTCCCGACAACTATATGACTATACTACTATTACATAACACATGCGTAAAGAGAAAAATAAAAAAATAGTGTACCGCATACTAATATAATAAAGTATTTCAAGATATTGTACTATATTACTATTATTAAAAGAAAATCAAATATTGTACTAATAAATGCAGCTAATCCAACCAAAAAATGATTCAACTAGCATATGATACCAATATAGTATATAGCTATACTAATAGGGTATACAGTTGGAATGAATTGTATATCAAAATGGTATATTTGTATATTATTTGAGTATACAATACAAATTCGTCTTCTTCACTTGTTCAACTATATTTCAACCCAAACTTTTAAAATCTAATGCAAAATCTCCACCAAATTGACTAAAACTTTATCTACAACCTCCAATCAACTTTCCAAACAAACCCCTATAGGATCGGATCAAAACAATTAAAAACTCAAACAAACCAAGTTATGAGTTTCAAGCTTCAAGCTCCTTCAATGGTGGATTTGAATTTTTGTATAATAAAATATTTAAAAAGTAGCATTAATATCATAATCAAAGAACAATACCCAATAAACTCCAACAACAAACATTTCAACACACATGAAAATTTAAACTTTAGTTATATAGTACATATTATTTTTTGTTTTAGTTTTAGAAGATAAAATAAATTATGGAGTACAAATAAAAAAAAACACTACCCACTGTTGAAAAAAACTAATTATTCTTTGACTTTCTTTTAGGATTAATATTTTTGCTGCTTAAATTAAATATGTCCATCGCAAAGGAGAATTGAATGGCGGGTAATTAGTTATAATAGAATAGGTATTTGTTGTAATTACTTTTAAAATGGGTAATTACGGGTAAATATTTTTGATTAGGTAGGTATATAGGGTAGTTTTCCCATATTTTTGGTCATAAATGGGCTAAACTTGAAGCCCAAAGTATCATATGTTTCAATATAATCAATTTTTAGGGGTCCACAAATTGTTCTCAAACTGTGGTAAAAATTGGCGCGCCCTATTTGGCCGCCCCCATTTAACCTATACTCATTTTTTTTAAAACTTTTAACTTGTACCCACTTCTTAAATAACTTCAGCCCCCTTTCTCCTCCTTCTTCTCCTCCTTCGTTTTCTTCTTCTCAGCAAAAGACAAAATGCATAGCTTATTTTTTTTATTGGTCTTGCGCCGAAAATCTTTTTTAGACCAATCCCATAAATGATACTTCACCCTGGGAGTAGCAGTTAATAACTTCAGCTTTTATTCTTAACCATACAATTTCTCCTTTCTTCTTCTTCTTTTAATTTATTTTGCTAACATCATCTTTATTCCTTTATGCTGAATCAAATTGACTAGATTCTTGTGTAGTTTCATCCTTGTACATGACATCTCCTGTAGTTCATCTATCTCGTGATGATTGGATTTGGCTATTGTCACAAAGTAATTCAGCTGTTAGTCAATTCATTAATTTTGCATTGTCATCATTAAAATAAAGCTTAAAGCTAACATAACAGTGAAGATGCGTATCATGTGTTATGTGCATTACAGAGGAGGAGCTGAAAGTAGCCAATTACAACACAAAAACTTCAGCTTCCAGTTACAACATAAAAGCTTCAGCTCTAGAATTTGATATGTATACATATTTAATAAAATTCTTAATACAAATACACTATTGGAACCAAAATAAGTGAGTTCAGCCGAAACCGACACACAAATAATTAGCTTCCTTGTTCCTCACAAAGGCAAATGTGTGTATATAATAAGTGGTACTTTAGAAAGAGGAGAAACAATCATTTTTAGAAGAGTTTGAATCATCAGAAGGAGAATGGTTGTGTCTACCTTCATACATTGTTATTACCATACGACAATCTTCTGAAAGTCGTTCAACTCTTTCTTTACTCTACAATTGCTATGTGTACATCTGTAGTAACTCCTGCAATATATTATTAATTTGTTTACCAAGAATATACTGTCAATAAAAGTACACAGTATTTTTGCTGATGCCAAATACCCCATAAAATTAATGAAATTGTTGGCAAAAAACGTACACACAGCTTTTGCTACTAAATATTAAACAGTTACAACACAAAAACTTCAGATCAAGAGATGAAGTTTCCCAGTTACAACACAAAAACTTCAGCTCTAGAGCTGAATTTTCCCAGTTCCAACACAAAAACTTCAGCTCTAGAGCTGAACTTCAGGCCCGACTACTAGAATGCTGAAGTTTTGCGTGATTGCCTTTGCTACTTCAGCACAAACTTCAGCTCTAGAGCTGAAGTTTCACAGTTACAACACAAAAACTTCAGCACTAGAGCTGAACTTCAGGCCTGGCTACTAGAATGCTGAAGTTTTGCGTGATTGTCTTTGCTACTTCAGCCCCGTGTGCTGAAGTTATGTGAAAAAATGGGTACGCTTGCAATTTTTTTTGCAAATCGGACACAAGTTAAAATGTGGCACAAAAAGCAGGTATAGATGCAAATGCCCCAAACTGCTGGACTAGGATGTCCAACTCGAAATTCTAAGCAGAAGATCTAGGCCTCTAAAACAAGCCCAACATTAGTAACCATTAAATAATTACTAACCAGAATGAATCAGTAGGTCGAATAGATGCAAAAGCAAAGAAGTTTGAAACATACACTTATCTGATCATAACGTGAATTAAACTATTCCATTAGCACAAATTTAGCTCTACGCTTCCACTTTTTCTTCGAATTTTCATGATAGGAGCTATCTCCAATGTTGTGATGCTTCATTCTCAAGGCCAATGTTTGGTTTACAAGGAGATAGCCACTCTATCCTTGCAAATTACCTTGGTTGTATCAACAAACAACAGTTAACAACATATTAGTCAAATAACACATTCAAACGTGAATTTTTATTTTTACAAATATATCGTTGTCCATAATAAGCAGATTTAATCAACATTCAGGCTATTGGCACCAGAAATCTATCATGGGAACAAGTTTTAGGAAAATTCAACAACTGACATGCTAGATTTATGGAGTCACACGCAAAGAGAACATAAGCCAAACTCAGATTTCACTCTTCAACTCAAGATAAAGCATAGCAAATGTGAATCTACATACCTAATAGCAGAAAGAACTAAACAAAGTCGAATAAGGTACTGATAGTGAAAGACGAAGCTCAATAACACAGGAACAACAGACCAAAAAGCTTGAAAACTTCAGAAATTATGCAGCTCAACCAACAACAGAAAAAAACAGCAGCAAGAACCAGCAATATATCAGCCTTACACCCAACCCATTTTCCACTTATATATAAAAAGAAGAATCCCAGAGAAGTTTTATAAATTTTTGCTAAAAAAAAATCAGAGGAAAAGAGACTCAGCTCCTCAGGAAACGGCAGCTAATATCATGATTTTCTGTGTAGAAAAGGTACCATATATAAGCACCAAAAAAGCCATATGCTGAAGGAGTTATTCCATCAGCTAGAAAGAGCATATTCTAACAGAATTGGACAACTGGCTATCCCTCATTGATTTCAGTACTTTGTACTAACCAAATGAGGCCAACTGCCCCCTATTCTAGAACATTCCAGTATGGATTTTATCATATTTCAAAATTATCCACCACTTTTATGAAACTTTAAGTTTCCTTTTGTTCAATTAGCCCCCAAGAAGTTTCTACTGATTTACCTTTTTAGGCAAACAAAGATAAAACTGGAAAGGATCAGAATGCAAATCAAAATGACAAACAAAATCGACAATGATTCAGTTTAGACTTAGAACTAACTAATAAGTAAATAAAATACTTATCTAATTAAACCTAAACATAATGGATTTAAAGGAAAAATGTGCCTACACAGTACTTGAATCAAAGACGAAAAACAGAAATTACCCTAAATAGAGTACTGAAAACAGAACAAAACATGAAGAAAAAAAACATAATCATTTCATGCATTCACCCTAAAGAGGAACCCTAATTAAACTAAACTTGAAATTAAACTTATGATGAAGTTTTAACATGCTGCTGACTAATCTAAATCACTATATGCAAGAATAAGCAAACTAAATAGTTTTGAACAAAAGGAAAGAAGAATCCTAAAACTTGTTGCTAAAATCAGAGACATGAACATAAAGAAGGAAAAGAAAACCTAAACAAGGAAAAAACAACAAAAAATAAAGGGGAATTACCTACGCTAAACTTAAGAAACAAACTGGACTTGGTGGACCTTGCCGGAGTTTGAACGGATTCTAGCAGGTTTGAAAACAAATCAAACCCAGATGAATCAATTGCTCTTGTTAAGAGTAAATGACTCATGTACGTTTGAGCCGTTAAATCTTCCAGAATCACTCAGTATAGAACTTTAGGGTTTTAGATTTTTGATATGAAATTGCTTGATTTTGAGAGTCTTTTTAGGAAAACCAGTAAGATATTAGGGGTGAGGGGAGTGAAGAGATGTCCTGGTGAAGTTTCGGGTTGATTTAAAAAAACTAGGTTTTTTAGATTCCAATCTTAGATCTAAGATTCGAAAAGTTTGGTAGGGATTTGAAGGAAATGGTTTGGAGATTTGGAAAGGGGAGGAAAATGAGATTATAAGGTGTAATTTTGGTAGGGTTTGGGGTGTCGCCACCACCGTGGGGCAATTTCCTGCGGCGGAACACGGCGGAGCCGCCGAGGGGTTTGGGGGCGGCTAGGGTTTGGTTTAGAGACAGAGATGAGGGTGAAATGGGAGGTGCTTTTGGGGTTAGGGGGTTGTTCAGACAGTTATATTGGGGTGGAGCGATCAGTTCCCATCCGTTAGATAAAAAAAGATCAATGGGTGAGATTTAATGGTAATAAACAACGCCATTTTATTTAATGGGGGGGATGGGGTGGACCGGGTAGGCTAGCTTTGGGGCTGGGTTTGGGGAGGATTTGGGAACGGATTTTGTAGTTTTGGAAGTTTTGGTAGCAGGGACTAGCTTTGGGGCTGGGTTTCTTCTTGCTGAGCTCCTTATTACACCAAAATAAAAAAATAAAAAGCTAAACCAGCTAAGCCTATCAACTACGAGTTACAAGATTCCTATATATAAATCTTCTGAAGCTTGGTATTGAGTCTTGGCTGGTTCTTCCGGCAGACTCTGATCTGAATCTTGATGGTTGTTAGGTGCAACCACTGGTTCATTCTTCGTCAGCTTTTTGGATCAAGGCGGGACATGCAAAGCTCGTGACTTCAATCATATCCCGAGCAGTCTGCATCTTTTCTCCAATTCTACACTTAGAGTTCATTTATTTTCTTGTTATTCTTTTCTTTTATTCTGGATTGAGACTTATTCTTTTTGTCATCTCAAACTGTGTGTCTTGAGCTATAACCTGCTTAGACACCAAAATACACAAACGAACGAATTTTTTTTGCCCAGTTCTCACTAGAAAATTTCGTGAGTTATTGTAACAAAATATAAACTATTTCTTTATTGAATGCAATACAATCAGGATTGTGTATCCCTGAGAAAAAGAGATTAGGGATTGGATACCCTACATCTAAAATGAAGTGAAATAGGGATCGGAGGCCCCAAGTTGAGAAGATTACCAGGTTATGCTGAAAAAATGATCGGGTTATGCTGGGGAAGGTCATCAGGTTATGCCGGAAAAAGTCCTCGAATTTTGCCTGGGAGGTCCATGGTTATGCCGGGAAGTCATCGGGTTATGCCGGAAAAGTTCATCGGGTTATGTCGGGGAGATCCACGGGTTAAGCCGCAAAAATCATCAGGTTATGCCAGAAAAAGGTTCACAGGTTATGCCGTGAAGGTCCATGGGTTATGCAGGGAAAGTCATCGGGTTCTGCCGGAAAAAAGGTCCTCGGGTTATGCCGGAAAGATCCACGGGTTATGCCGAGAAAGTCATCGAGTTATGCCAGAAAAAGGTCCTCGGGTTATGCTGGGAAGGTTCACAGGTTATGCTAGGAAAGTCATCAGGTTATGCTGTAAAAAAGGTCCTCGGGTTATGCGGGGGAGGTCTACGGGTTATGCCGGGGAGGTACACGGGTTATGCCGGAAATAAGTCCTCGGGATATGCCGGGGATCGACTAGGGAGTGGAACCCTATACTGGAAAAGACTACCAGGTTATGCTGACAGCGATTAGGGAATGTGATCCTATGTTGGGAAAATAGCTAGAGGTTGAGGACCCTAAGCTACCATGATCTTGAATCTTTCTTCTTCTTCCTTTTTTTTTCTTTTTTTTACTTCACTTTTAATTTTATTTGGGAGAATGTATGAAGACTTTAAAAGGACTTCCATTTTCGGGTCAAATTTTGCAGTAGAATGGTTTTGGTTTCTGCGTGCCTTGCTTTTATTGCACCTGCTTCTTATAGGGTTGTTTTGGACAACACTGTTTTCCTATTTTCAAATCAAAGAACAATTCGTCAGTTTGAAATGGTGGTTGGTTTTGTGGCCTTGATTGTTTTGATCAATTGATCTAGGCCCAACTCTTTCGATAAAAATCTTCATTGCTCGCTAGCTTTCTGGAGATCGGATTCCTTTCTGAACCCAGGGATCTTGACTTTCCAAAATTCCGCGTGACGGTTAGCATGTGTAGGGCTTGGCCTTTTCATCTTATTTTTGCCTTTATGGGCATTTGACTTTGGATTTCTTTCCTTTTTAATAACTTTGACTCTAGAGCATCGGCCATCATGGCCAGTTGAGATCAACTTGATGTACTTGCTGAGGCTGGGTGCTTTTTTCTTGAATTTTAACTTTTGTCAAAAAAACCCTGTAAAATCAATCTTGCCATCTTTTCTGTATTAGTTTCGAAGAAGAATTAGACTGAAAGTTATTCAAGGAAAGTAAACAAAGGACAGGATAATAAATTTAAATGAGAAGTGTCCCTTTCGGGGAAAGGAAAGAAGGACTTATCTAGAGTGCATGTAGACGTCAATAGACATGACATGCTTCTTCGACTGGATACATGATATGCGCAACCATCCAATCTCATAAAAACCCTTCATAATCCATATCTCAAACTCGAGAAACCTTGCCAGGCCTCTCATTAGTGCCGATGGTTGTAAGTGATTACCCTTTTCGATCAGTGGCGTCCTTTGCGGGTTTTTACCAACTAACCTCTCTTATTTCTCTTCTCACCGTCGCCTTATAGTGCACTTCGCCAGTTTTCACTAACAAGACTCTCTCATTTTTAATTTCTCTGCTCACTATCGCCTTACGGTGCCCGTGTGTATTTTCACCAGTAAGACTCTCTCATTTTATTTCTATTATTTGATTGTATCAGATCCAAGTAACCAACATCTTCCTGTTTTGAACATCTTCACTGATTGATCAGAAGGAATTGACAGGATTTAGGGTAAATAGAGTTTGTATTAAATTACAACTTTGAAACCTTTTTGGTTAACCGCCGCCAAACCACTATAACTTCTGCCCCATTTTTCAACTTTAGAAGGGAATGTGGATTTTTATTTTGGTGTGACTGAACCCCAGAGAAAAGCTGCATATGTATCTTTTTAGAATCAAGTCGAACGTAGTTCAGAGAAACTTTGTTTTTGATTTTTTTTACAAACGTTTTCGGGTTCCAAAGAGGGTAATTATAGAAAGGTAGCCGATCCAAAAGGTAAGCAAAGAGTTGAAGTGTTTGGGGTAGCGATAATGAAAGCCTTCGTCATCCCAATCGGAGAATATCGATACTGAAGAAGGGTTAAATATTATACCTTTTGACCGCGTCTGCATTAACAACTGTTTGAGGGTCATTTCCTTCAACGTCTCCCAAGTACAATGCCCCTTTCGGCAACAATTTTCTTATAATGTATGGACACTTCCAATTTGGTGTGAACTTTCCTTTTGCTTCCTTGTGATGCGGGAGAATAAGCCTCATAGCAAATTGCCCTACTTCAAAGTTCCTAGGCCGCACTTTCTTGTTATAGGCACGGGCCATTCTTTTTTAATGCAACTACCCGTGGAAAACTGTGGCCATCCGCTTTTCGTCAATCAGGGTTAACTGTTCTAGATAGGTATTGACCCACTCATTATACTCAATCTCCACTTCAATGATGATTTGCAGAGATGGAATTTCAACTTCTATGAGTATTACAACTTCAGTGCCATAAACCAATAGATAGGGTGTTGCTCCAAATGATGTGCGCATAGTTGTGTGATATCCCAACAATGCAAACTGCAACTTTTCATGCCATTGTCTAGAACTTTGAATCATTTTTCTAAGAATCTTCTTGATGTTCTTATTTGCTGCTTCAACAACACCATTAGCTTTGGGCCGATAATGGGTAGAATTCCAATGCGTGATCTTAAATTTTTCACATATCTCCCTCATCAAATGACTATTCAAATTTGCAGTATTGTCCGTAATTATAGTTTTAGGAATAGCAAAATGACAGATGATGTTGGAGTGCACGAAGTCTACCACTACTTTCTTAGTGACGGCTTTGAGAGTGACTTCTTCGACCCACTTAGTGAAGTAGTCAATGGCAACTAATATGAATCTATGCCCATTTGAAGCTTTTGGCTCAATTGGCCCAATTACACCCATACCCCAAGCAACGAACGACTACGGTGCATACATAGGATGTAATTTTGAAGGCAGTGCATGAATTAGATCCCCGTATACCTGGCACTGATGACACTTCAAGACAATACTGAAACAATCCTTTCCATGGTCATCCAACAACAGCCCGCTCGAAGAATCTTCTTTGCAAGGATGTATCCGTTCATATGGGGTTCGCATACTCTTACGTGCACTTCGTTAATGATTCTTCCGGCCTCTTGGGCATCCACACATCTTAGAGGTTCTAGATCTGGAGTCCTTTTGTACAAGACTTCTCCACTCAAGAAGAAACCACTGGCAAGCCTTCTAATGATTCTCTTTTGGTCTCCACTGGCTTGCTCGGGATATTCCTTTGTTTTTAAAAATCTCTTGATATCATGATACAATGGCTGAACATTTGGTTCCACCTCAACCGTATAGCAATAACCATGCCTTTCTCGAATATGGATTTCTAATGGGTCAATGTGGACATTACCCGAATACGACAACATCAAGGACAAGGTAGCTAGTGCATCGGGTAACTCATTGTGAAACCGAGGAATGTACCTGAACACGACGAATTTGAATAGCTTGCTAAGATATTCCACATGTTGCCTGTATAAAATAAGCTTGATGTATCGGGTTTCCCATTCACCTTGAGCTTATCGGATAATCAAATCAGAATCTCCCATGATTAACAATTCCCCCACATCCAGGTCAATTGCCATGTTCATGCCCATAATGCAGACTTCATACTTAGTGGTATTATTCGTACAGAAAAATCGAAGCCGAGTTGTGGCTGAATAGTGCTGACCAGTGGGTGAAATCAGAATTGCCCCAATCCCAACAGCTTTTGCATTTACAACTCAATTGAAGAACATTTTCCAAGCATTAGTGTATTTCGGAATTACCTCAACCGAATTCACTTCCTCGTCTGAAAAGTAGGTACTCAAAGGCTGATATTCATCATCAATCGGATTTTCAACTAGGTGATCCGCCAAGGCTTGAGCTCTCATTGCCGTGCGGGTGACATAGACTATGTCAAATTTGGTGAGCAGGATTTTCCATTTTGCTAACCTCCCTGTGGGCATCAGTTTTTGGAATATGTACTTTAGAGGATCCAACCTGGTTATGAGATAGTTGGTGTAGGCGAACAAATAATGCCTAAGCTTCTGAACGACCCAAGTTAAGGTGCAACAAGTTCTTTCCAACAAAGTGTACTTGGCTTAATAACAAGTGAACTTCTTGCTCAAGTAGTATATGGATTGTTTTTTTTTCCCAGTCACATCATGTCGCTCAAGAACACACCCAAAAGAATTCTCCAACACCGATAAGTACATGAACAAAGGTCTTCCGAGCTCGGGTGGAACTAACACTGGCAGATTAAATAGATATTCTTTGATTTTGTTGACAACTTCTTGACACTCATCTGTCCATCTAATCACCACATCTTTCTTCAACAACTTAAATATGGGCTCACACGTAGAATTCAACTGAGCAATGAACCTGCTGATGTAATTCAACCTACCCAGCAGACTCATAACCTCCTTCTTGGTTCTCGGAGGGGGCGGATCCCCAACAGACTTTATTTTTGTTGGGTCTAACTCAATGCCTCTTTGTCTGACTATAAACCCCAATAATTTCCCAGATGGTAATCCAAATGCACACTTAGTGGGATTCAACTTCAAGTCATACTTATGCAGTCGCTTAAAGAACTTTCTCAAATCTCGCACATGGTCGTCCTGCGTCTTCGATTTAATGATCACATCATTCACACACACCTCAATTTCCTGGTGCATCATGTCGTTAAAGATGGAAGTCATAGCCCTCTCGTAAGTTTCCCCAGATTATTCAAACCAAATTGTATGACTATGTAACAGTAAGTACCCCAGGGCATGGTGAAAGCCTTCATCATCCCAATCGGAGAATCGGTACTACAGAAGGGTTAAACGTAATATCTTTTGACTGCATCTGCATTGACAGCTGTTTGAGGGTCATTTCCTTTAATGTCTCCCAAGTACAATGCCCCTTTCGGCAATAATTTTCTTATAATGTACGGACCCTTCCAATTTGGAGCGAACTTTCCTTTTGCTTCCTTATGATGCGGGAGAATACGCCTCAAAACAAGTTACCCCACTTCAAAGTTCCTAGGCCGCACTTTCTTGCTGTAGGCACGAGTCATTATGTGTTAATACAACTACCCGTGGCAAACTGTGGCCATCCGCTTTTCGTCAATCAGGGTTAACTATTCTAGACGGGTCTTGACCCACTCATTAGACTCAATCTCCGCCTCAATGATGATTCGAAGATATGGAATTTCAACTTCTGCGGGTATTACAACTTCAGTTCCATAAACCAATAGATAGGGTGTTGCTCCAACTGATGTGTGCATTGTTGTGTGATATCCCAACAATGTAAACGAGAACTTTTTATGCCATTGTCTAGAACTTTGAATCATTTTTCTAAAAATCTTCTTGATGTTCTTGTTCACTGCTTCATCAACAACATTAGATGTGGGCCGATGAGGGGTAGAATTCCTATGTGTGATCTTATTGTTCACATATCTCCCTCATCAAATGACTATTCAAATTTGCAGCATTGTCCGTAATTATAGTTTTAGGAATACCAAAACGACAGATGATGTTGGACTGCATGAAGTCTACCACTGCTTTCTTAGTGACGGCTTTGAGAGTGAATTCTTCGACCCACTTGGTGAAGTAGTCAATGGCAACTAATATGAATTTCTGCTCATTAGAAGCTTTTGGCTAAATTGGCCCAATGGCATCCATACCCCAAGCAACGAACAACCACGGTGCTGACATAGGAAGCAGTTTTGAAGCGGTGCATGAATCAGATCCCCGTCTACCTAGCACTGATGACACTTTTGGACATAACTAAAACAATCCTTTCCATGGTCATCTAGAAATAGCCCGCTCGAAGGATCTTCTTTGTAAAGGCGTATCCGTTCATGTGGGGTCCGCATACTCTTACGTGCACTTCGTTCATGAATCTTCCAGCCTCTTGGGCATCCACAAATATTAGAAGGTCTAGATCTGGAGTCCTTTTGTACAAGACTTCTCCACTCAAGAAGAAACCACTGGCAAGCCTTTTAATGGTTCTCTTTTGGTCTCCACTGGCTTGCTTAGGATATTCCTTTGTTTTCAAAAATCTCTTGATATCATGATACCATGGTTGAACATTTGGTTCCACCTCAACCGTATTGCAATTACCATGCCTTTCTCGGATATGGATTTCTAACGGGTCAATATGGACATTACCTGAATAAGACAGCATCAAGGCCAAAGCAGCTAGAGCATCGGGTAACTCGTTGCGAAATCGAGGAACGTACCTGAACTCGACAAATTTGAACAACTTGCTAAGATCTTCCACATGTTGCATGTATAGAATAAGCTCGATGTCTCGGGTTTCCCATTCACGTTGAGCTTGTCGCATAATCAAATCAGAATCTCCCAAGATTAATAATTCCCCCACATCCAGGTAAATTTCCATGTTCATTCCCATAATGCAGGCTTCATAATCAGTAGTATTATTCGTACAGAAAAACTAAAGCCGGGCTGTGGTCGGATAGTGCTGATCAGTGGGCGAAATCTGAATTGCCCCAATCCCAACAGCTTTTGCATTTATGGCTCCATCGAAGAACATTTTTTAAGCATTAGTGTTTTTCAGAATTATCTCAACCGAATTTACTTCCTCGTCCGAAAAGTAGGTACTCAAAGGCTGATATTCATCATCAATCAGATTTTCAACAAGGTGATCCGCCAAGGCTTGAGCTTTCATTGACGTGCGGGTGACATAGACTATGTCAAATTTAGTGAGCAGGATTTGCCACTTTGCTAACCTCCTTGTGGGCATCGGTTTTTGGAATATGTACTTCAGAGGATCCAACCTAGTTATGAGATAGGTGGTGTAGGGGAAAAAATAATGCCTAAGCTTCTGAGCGACCCAAGTTAAGGTGCAACAAGTTCTTTCCAACAAAGTGTACTTGGCTTCATAACAAGTGAACTTCTTGCTCATGTAGTATATGGCTTGTTCTTTTTTACCAGTCACATCATGTCGCCCGAGAACACACCCAAAAGAATTCTCCAACACCGTTATGTACATGAACAAAGGCATTTCGAGCTCGGGTGGAACTAACACTGGCAGATTAAACAGATATTCTTTGATTTTGTTGAACTTCTTGACACAAATCTATCCATCTAATCTCCGCATCTTTCTTCAACAACTTAAAGATGGGCTTATACGTAGAAGTCAACTAAGTAATGAACCTACTGATGTAATTCAACCACCCACCAGACTCATAACCTCCTTCTTGGTTCTCGGAGGGGGCAGATCCCGAATAGACTTTATTTTTGTTGGGTCTAACTCAATGCCTCTTTGTCTGACTATAAACCCCAACAGTTTCCCAGATGGTAATCCAAATGCACACTTAGTGGGATTCAACTTCAAGTCATACTTACGCAGTCTCTTAAAGAATTTTTTGAAATCTCGCACATGGTCATCCTGCGTCTTCGATTTAATGATCACACCATCCATATACACCTAAATTTCCTGGTGCGTCATGTCGTGAAAGATGGAAGTCATAGCCCTTATATAAGTTTTCCCGGCATTCTTCAAACCAAATGGCATGACTCTGTAACAGTAAGTACCCCAAGGCATTGTGAAAGCCGTCTTTTCTTCATCCATCAGAACCTGATGATTCCTAGCATAACAATCCGTAAGAGACTGTATCTCATGTTTGGCATAATTGTCAACAAGGATGTGGATGTTCGGTAATGGAAAGTTATCCTTGGGGCTTGCTTTCTTCAAGTCACTATAATCAACACACACTTGGGTTTTGCCATCTTTATTTGGCACTGGACCACATTAGTCAACCATGTGGTGTATCGTACCACTCGGATTACACCCCCTTTCAACTATTTGGTGATATCTTCTTTGATCTTGTCACTGATATCGGTTTTAAAATTTCTCAGTTTTCGTTGGACAGGGGGATAACTGGGGTAAGTTTGCAATTTGTGCACCACTAAATCCACACTCATTCCAGGCAAACACGTCTTTGAATTCGAACAAAAGTTAGATCAATGCATCTCTAGGTCTTTCATCAGCATGAATGCTTATCATGGTTTCCTGGACCTCTTTCAAACTACCCAAATTAACTGGCTCAGTTTCATTTAAGTTTGGCTTAGGCTTATTCTCAAATTGTTCCAGTTTTTAGTTTCTTTCCTTAAAAGCCTAATATTCATCATATTCTGGTTCTTGAGTCATTATTTCACAGTTAGAGAGTGTGTTAGGATCTAGGCATGACGTCCACAAGCATGTCATGTTATTTAAGTCCGCATTATTAGAACTGAAAAAAGAGGTAAGAAAAACAACAAAAAATCAAAAAGAATAAAGAGAGAGATTCATGGTAAATGAAATATTTATTTCATTTCATTGAATATTAAAGATAGGAGGGTTTACATTGGAATTTAAAAGGCAATAAACTAAAACACATTCGAGTTACACCCTGAAATAACTCAAAATGTAGAAAAAGTGGCAAGACTGAAACTACCAGGATTCCTTTATGTCTGTGAATAGAGTAGCCTTCCAACTTTGAAGCTTGGAATTCGGCCCCACATATTTCACCTCAGCGGTGCTCGAGCCTTCACCCAGCTGGACCATATGAGTCTCATATAACATCTGCCTTATCGCTCCATAAATGTCCTCAACTTCCTCGGCCCTGAAGGCCTCATCTTCTTTCTCTACGCATCTAGGCTTGACAAATGTTTTGGAGATAAGCGGGACCGGCTGAGGCAGGGACCACCCATTCTTTTTACGTCTATTAGCCCATGTCACATCAGCTTCTGTGGCTTGGAAACACAAATCGAGAAATTTCTCACGGGCAGTTAGAGTGATGGGTTCTGTGATGCCTTGCAAAGATTCCCCAAGCCCTTTTCCGAGCTATTATCCATGCTTAATCATTTCAGTGGAAACCATGATGGATGCATTTGACAAAAAAGGTTGAGGACACGTTGTTCCTTCTTCACACTGATCTGCGACCACAATCTCAAACGCTTGGTAAACTATGTGTTTGCTACCTTCCTTATCCTCCAGACATGGAACTGTTGGGTCCCTATAAATGCACTGCTCGTCTTCTTCATGGATCACTATTTCTTGGTTTTTTTATTCAAAGTTAACCACCTAGTGAAGGGTAGAAGGTATAACCCCTGCAGCATGTATCCAAGGCATTCCTAGGAGGAAATTTAGGAGGTGTTCGTGTCTAAAACCTAAAATGTCACTTCAAAATCCACAGGGCCAATAGTTAGGATTAAATCAATCTCCCCTATGGTATCTCTTTTGATGGTATCAAAAGCATGTACAGAAACATTGTTGGGCCAAATTCTTTCAGTCCCAATTTCTATTCTCTACAAGGTCGAGAGAGGGAAGATGTCGACCCAAGATCTTCCATCCAACATAACTCTCTTCATGTAGTATCCTTCACATTTAACGGTCAGATGGAGAGCCTTGTTGGGGGCAACCCCTTCTAGAGGTAAGTCATTTTGACTGAACGAGATCTGGTTGAATTCAAAAAATTGTTCCGCCATTCTTTCTATTTGCTCAACCGTGGTCTTAACCGGAACATTTGCTTCATTAATCATCTTCAATGGCACTTTATAATGCTCATTCAAACTTATAAGTAGAGACAGAAGTGAGACCAGGGAGGGAGACTTATGGAGTTGTTCAATTACATCATACTTCAAGGTTTTCGTCTTTCATAAGAATTCCTCTGCTTCTTCAGCACTGATCGACTTTTTAAGCGGGAAACACTTCTGTTTGGTCTTGTTCAACTCTTCCACATTGAGGTACTTCCCAAACGGGTTTGTTTATTCACTTCCCCCATGATTTCTTTTTCTTTGTACGTTACCACTATTTTGTTGTAATTCCATGGGATGGTAGTGGGGTCCTTCATGGTATTCTGTGGTGCGCGGCTGATAACAACGGGCTCATTCAACCTGGGTGAAATTATCGGCCCCTGCACCACATAAATCTCTTTTAGTACGTACATCTTATGTCCCTTGTCCATGTCGAACCTTTTGAGGGGACTCAACACGAACTATTCTTTTTTGAGGGCCCTGGTAACATAAAAAACGACATCATTAGGAGGTACTACCCCCGTTTTGGCTTCCACGATCTTTTCTATTCTTTGAGGAGTGGAGTTTATTTTCTTCTCGTCTTTAGCTGGCTTTACTGTAGCTTTAGGCTTCTTTACAACATCGGCAATAACAATCATAGCCTTTAAAGCTGGGTCAAACTCTTTGTCTTAAAAAGTTATCCCAATATCTGGCCCACTATTGTAAGTCAATAGTGGGTTATTGGTAACATTAGGAATCTCCTCATCCCTCAACACTATCCACTTTTGCTCTATCAGGTACTCGATCGCTCTCTTAAGGGTCCAGCAATTTTCAGTATCATGTCCCTCGGCCCCTGAATGATAAGCACATCGGGTGCCGAGTTGGTAGGAGGGTGACTCTGGGTTTTGCCTATTAGGATGTACGGGCTGCAACAAACCCATTTTGACCAACTTAGGGAAAAGGCTAGAGTATGATTCACTGATAGGCATGAAATTGTTTCTTTTAGGTGGCTCACGGGCACTATATGGAAAATTATTTTATGGGGGACCAGGATTATATGGAGCTTGGTGAGGAGGAATATTTCTAGGAGGTGGAGCTCGATTTTCGTTAAAATATTGTTTTGGTTGAGTGTATGGCTGGGCATTCATCACCGCATAAAGCTAAGGAGTCATGGCATAAGCCGCATCTTGGTGAGGATAATAATATTGTGGGGTTATGGGAGAGGAACCAAAGTAACCTCGGGGTTGACAAGGATTTTTCGGACTTGAGGTCATCATTGCTACCTATTCTTTATTTTTCCAATTTGTTGCAGCTCCTGACCTACTCTGGATTGCTTGAGAGGTGGCTCTTATAGCCGACTGGCTCAGGATACAACCCGTTTTCAAACCATTCTCAACCATTTCCTCGATCTTTATGGATTTTGCAAATGGCTTGCCCATAGCAAACATCATGTTCTGGAAGTAATCAGCCTCTTGGGCTTGCAAGAAGACACTGACCATCTCGATCTCATCCATTGAGGGTTTCACCCTGACAGCTTGTCACGCCACTTGACAACACACTCTCCGAAACTTTCCGAAGCCTTCTTTTTGAAATTGGTCAAAGATTTTCTATCTGGAGCTACGTCCATGTTGTACTTGAACTGTCTGATAAAGTATTGAGCCAAGTTGTCCCATATGTTCCATCGGGAGATGTCTTGATCCATATACCATTCGGACACGATTTTGACTAAACTTTCCCCAAAGTAAGCCTTTAGGAGCTCTTCTTTTCCACTCGCTCCCCTCAACTGATTACAATACCTCTTCAAGTGAGCTATGGGGTCCCAATGTCCATCATATTTCTCAAATTCGGGAGTCTTGAAGCCGATGGGCAAATGAACAGGCGGGAACATGCACAAGTCAGCGTAGGATACACTCTTCTGGCCACTCAGGCCTTGTATGTTCTTGAGACTTTGATTTATGCTTTTCATTTTCCGAGTAATCTCCTCTTGTTCAGGATTCTTTACAGTTCTCTCTTGTCCTACAGTAAACTCATACCGAGGTTGTTGAGGGTAGGAGTTCATAGTGACATGTTCCGTGTCTGGTAAAAATGGTGGTGTTTGGAAAGTAAAGGATGACGGCTCAAAACTAGGACTGGGCATTGTTGATTGTGTTGTAGCCGAGGTTGGTGGTGCGATGAATATATTAGAACCCACTCCCAAAATCAGTGCCTGGGGGCGAACCTTAAAAGCCTCCCGGCGAAATGGGCTGACATGGCGGGGTATCCAGGTAGGGTATTCGAGTGGAGGTTCCACTTGTTTTGGGAATCAACTCGGGGAAACTGGGTATTACACTAGTCGGGTCTCTACCGTTAGACCAAGCGTCCCACATTTCCAACATGCGGAGGCGCAACGCCCTGTTTTTTTCAGTAGTTGTTAATTCTGATGTTGGGATAACCGACAATGGGATGTCCTCTAGGATGTGAATTGTTGGTAGATGATAACCGACAATAGGCTATCCTTTAGGATGGGAATTTTTGGTAGATGACTCTCTGACGACATTTCGACACTTCCCTTGGATCTTGTAAAGTAAGGGTGTGAAGCCAGATTACCACAAAGCCAACCACCTTAGAAACAGTACGTGGATCTCAACAGCTGACACAATAAAACGGTTAGTTTGAGATAATTAACACATAGGGAATTGAAAATTGGTGAATGTGATGCACCTATACAGTTAAATGTGTTTCTACTTATTTTGCAATGGTTGTGTGTCTCATCCCGACTTTTGTTTATCTCCCCAATCTTTATTTTCTTTCGGCGCTTTTCATTATTTGCACTCTTATTTCTTTGCAGTCTCTCATTGTTTTCTCCTTTTTCTTGTTTTCTCTCTTTCTATTTTTTTTTCTCTTTTTTTTCTTTCTATTTTCTCTTTTCATCTCTTTTATTTGAGTTATTTAAAACCATGACCGAATCCGATGGGGATTGCCTACGTATCAGGATGCCGTGCGAATCAGATCATCATATAGTTCAAGGGATAAATGCAAAATAAAAGAAATAAATATTTTTTGGTTTTTTTGAATTTTGTTTAAAATAAAGACTTCTAATTTTTCTCAATTACAAAGACTCATACATACTTAAGAACTTGAAAATTAAAAGACTCAAAAAGGAAACTGAATTACAAACTCAAAAAGGAAAATCAAGAATACATAAGTGTTTTCAAAACTACTCAAGGGGTTCGCGGGACATGAGTCGGTCTCGCCGCGGGCCTGTGTGCAAGATCTCATTTGAGACGATCCAGGTCATCCATTATCTGGCAAACAAAAGTCATCATTGTGGCGAAGAAAGTGGATCTAGTCATATCTGCACACTCGTGACACTTTATGATGATATAGTCAGCAATTCCCCTAATCTTCTCTCTAATGATGCATTTATCTTAGAGCAGGCGCCCAATTTGCTGAGATCTAGCTTCCAGAACTTAGGCGTCATTATGGCTTTGCTCCTGTAGTTGTTCCATGTCCCCCTCCATTTGGGCCATTAATGCATAACAATGATCCATCTCTGACTTGAAGTTTTTTGCTTGTTTAGCCATTTCATTCTCAAGGGTATTCATATTCTTTTTTAGATTTGCGACTTCTCTATTGTATTTCCCTTTTAATTACCAAACAAACTCTGCCCGCTCCTTTGTTTCCTTCACTAACTGTGTTTGGGCTCTTGCCAGACTACTTTCGGATTTTTCCAAATCATTCCCGTACTCATATATTTTCCTCCTAAGACCGTTTATGAGTCTTTCATCTGGTCTACTTCTGACTTGGTTTTCAGCTGCTATTTTCATCCTTTGGATTTAGGCTCGGAGGACTTCATTTTCTTGGCTAATTTTTTATTTTCTCCCTCATCTGTAGTGGCTTGAACATCACTATAAAATGTAAGATCTCTGATTTGTCCTTCCTATTTGCTTATCGTGGCCCTGTAGCCTTTCTCCTTTGCTAACCAATTCCATTATTTTTGTGCCCCATCAGTGAATTGCTGAACGTGGGGCCTTTTGGAGGGCCATTCAGGCTCTTGACGGATTTCAACCCTTTTACCATACCAGGCCGTGTAACTAGGCTGTAACATACCCTTGGACAAATCCCGTACCCGAGTTTGTGGCTCCAAGAACCTACACTATTGCCAAATCTGACAAATTTTTTCTTCTGAGAATATAACTTTTGGACTTAGTTAAATGGCTTGCCGACTCAAATCTTCATCATGAGGGATAATTTGGTACCTACCCAGATTGCGCAAAACCCTATGTGGAGCATATGACTGAATACTCCGAAGACCCATCAATAAAAGAAAGCACACTCAGACCGACATATAGATCACTTCATTGATCGGGAGCCAACCGAATGTCCACTCAATTTTGCTTGCCGTCAAGGAACTCAAATGTGCAAACCATGCCTCCGTACCTTCTGGAAACTTATGACCATCCACCCAGTTTTCATGTTCTTCAATGCAGTTAAGACTAGTCATACCATAATTCATGTACCTTGGACGATGACAAAGGTGTTCTACCATCCAAAGTTGTAAAAGCATGTTGTAACCCTCAAACAATTTCCCCCTTGCTTGGCAAACAATTAGAGCTCGATAAATTTCTTCTAGGATCATTGGCATAATAATGCCATTAGCCTTTTGAATCATAAAGTCTGCTATTCCTACGATCCCCAACTCTATATGTCCATCCTTCCTTGGGCAGATTATGGTGCCTAAGAATGACACTACGAAGGCCAGTCCCTGATGTGCTTTCCATTTGCCTTTGTTCCCTAAATGAGTTAGATCGGTATCTGGTGCCTCAAAACTGTGGTGGTCTCCATAAAGGCGGTTTAGGAAGTAGAATATGTAAAATCCTTCAACCAGGTTTCCATCTTTGACTTCCCGACTAATACTCAGAAGATCCAGAAACTTGTGAGGGGTAACAACCCTTGATGCCACTGGGTATCGGTTCCTGAGATTCCCGTTAAGGACACCATAGCCTGCTATCTCCTCAAGTGTAGGTGTTAACTCAAAATCAGAGAAATGGAACACATTATGGGTCGGGTCTCAGAAAGGTACAAAGCTTCAATTATGTCCAACCCCGGTTTAATCTTTAACAAACCAATGAGCCCACCTAAATCCTTTACCGCAACACCTCTATTGACTTCCTAGATTATTCCATCACATATGGAGTTCTAGCGAGATTTCCTCTATAACTTTGAAAGGTTCATTTTCAATAGTGCTCATCCTGCATATTTATTTAAAGTGATTGATAAAAGACCCATGATTTATTGACCCAAAAAAAGATTATCAATTTTCAAAAAAATTACAACTCAAAACAAAACACATTTGCAAATACGGCCCTTCACCACCTCAAGAAAGAGGATTTTAGGGTTATTTTTGCCAAATTTTTTAAAAAAGACCATAGATAGCCATTCTTTGAAAAACAGCCTTCCGGTGCCCCGTTGGGACATTTTGGCTATTTAGACAAAAATGACATCACTGTTTTCCTTGAAAATGGTAATAACAATTAAATTTGTAAATAGGATTCTAAAAATACGTGATCTATCCTCAACCTAGTTTTAAGGGTAGTTTGTATTAAGACTACGTAGTATAACGATAAAATACGAGTTAAATCAACGCAGTAAGCAAACCGAAGGGGCCTGCTGCCCGAGCATGGAGTAGATTGATAGAGGCCTCGGGGCCGAGACTCGAGCCGGGATCGAGCTATCGGGGACAGTCGGGGAAGGGATAACAAGCACAAATGCAATTAAGTAAGGCTCTTATGGCTATTGCACAGTTAGACAGGCGTAGAACAAGTAAGAAAATAATGAATGCGATGTGGCCTCGGGCCAATGAGAACAAATGGATTAGAGGAAAAGAGAGAGAAAGAGAAATTATTGCACTCATGGAGTAATGGAGCAACAGCCAACCCTCTACAAGGAGGGGCGAGTCCCCTTTAAATAGGAGAGAAGTCTCGGTTACAAGTATACGGAGAATAAATGCAAAGTACGGTGATGGGATGGATTGACATGATGCCACATCATAGGCTCTAGTTAGGCCAAGTATGTCGGATATAGCCGTGTACCTAGGGGGTTTCTTCCTCTATCCTGGCTTCGTCCTTTGCTTCCGCCGAGTTGGGCATCGACGAACCCCTGAGGTCAAGGACGAGATCACGAGCTCCTACCCTCAAAATCCCGAGGCATGCTTCTGGAATGTCTCGACAGTGGGAAATTAAGTCCTTTAATTTCACCATGTACAGATAGTCTCCGCATTTCCTATGTCAAAGAGATGAGAAATGATTTTGACACTTGACTCTCCGTGCTTCTTTTGGCGACGTCATACTGATGATGCGACCTCTGGCTCATGCTTTTTGACCTCATTCATTACATTCTTTGATTTTTCTCCCTAAGGTGTAGGTGCCGCCACCGGTTAGGTTTTTGTAGATTCATGTACTATGCTCGTCTATCGATCTTCTGAAGCATGGATGACCGTGCCGTAATATCCTATAAATGGGGATGCCTTGGCCTTGTTTTAAACCATCTTACAGTTTCCGCTGGCTTGCTTGACTTTTCTTTTCTTATCTCTTTCTTTCCCCCTTTGACATCATAGCTATGGTTTATGATCTTAAATCCATTTGAAGGAGTTTCCTTGAGTCGTTCTGTGTCCTTCTACAAGAGCTTCTTTCCGCCGGATGCAGATGTACCATCCTACTATCATTGTGGTTGTTGATATGCCGACCTTAGCTACTACTACCGAATCGAGACGATGATAAATGGAGAGTCGGTTCCTCTATTATGTAGGCGGTTGCTTGGATTATGTACCACTGCGTACCTTCATACCCCGACTCGACGTGTCGCTCTGCTTCGAGTTGGGAGCTTGCACGGTTGGAGGTTCCAAGAAGTTGATTCAAAGTGGCTGTGCAAGCGGGATCGAGGAACATTCGGTCCGTTGTCTCTCCGAGGCTTCTTTGTCTAATGAAGGTCCTCAAGCTTTGGAGAGCTATGGCATTTTTTCATCCATTCCTTTCACTTGCTCTATCCCTTTTGGGATATCAGTGTGGAAGGTTGGGATGAACTCTTGAGGAGGCGCGCTTGCAGGGGCCTGTTGTGGACTTTTGGAGGTGGATCGGTCTTCGAGTCTTCACCTTGCATGTGCATCCCTTCACTTTCTCCTTTAGGCACGGAAATTGTCTGTAGGCCTTTGTAACTGTATATAATGACCCCTCGAGGGATGCTTGTACACAAACTTTTATGAATAAGAAATGAACTTTGTCGCTCTTTGCTTTCGAATTTGCTATGTTGTTGTATGCCCCCATGCCCTTCGAGGCTCTTTGAATGTTTCCATTTGTGTTGCTGATCGCTGATATTTAGCTTGGATGTAATTATTTGCCCTGATTTTTTGCCTTTCGATATAGATTCTTTTCGGTCCCGTCGTCATATTTTGGGACCTCTCTGGGTCGATCTGATGGATCGAGGCTGTGGGAGGCCCCCGAATTTTTCGGAGATCATGCATTGAGTTTCGAAGTCTCCTGTGGCATTGCCCCGGATGCAGGTCAACTTCGGGTACCCGGGGTCCTTATTGATCTGGATGTAGATTGTTCTCCTAGGCTGTACGAGATAGAGGAGATGGTATATATTTAGGGTGCTTTCTCGGGCCTTTGTGTAGCTTTTCGCGATTGGAGCTTCCTGTATTTTCTCTTCCTTCTTAGTGAGAGTAATTTGCGAGATCAGTTGCTTGCCTTCGACGGAATGCCGGTTGATGAGAGCTCATCGAGGCCCAACCTCTCTAGGTTGGGGTTTCTTGTCGCAGAGTGCCCCCCGAGCATGGAGATAATATGAATGGCTCCTTGAGTTATGACTTCTCGTTGAAGGATGCTTTCGAGGTCTAGTATCGATCCGTCGATCTGTATCGAGGCCATTGGCTTCCTGGGCCCTGCCTCTCGCACTGCTTTTTGTATATATGTGGAGTGGCCTTGGTTTCTCCGCAAGACTGTACTATTTTCAACCATTCCGCTCTTGTATAGGGGACTGCATATTTCTAGGTGTGAAAGTATTGGTGTGTACCTTTGCTTTGTCTGTTAGCTCCATTATATCCATAGAACTGCTTCGGGACCCATCTGAGAAGAGGCCAGGGGCGCTGCTCCTGGTGCTAAGGAATCAAGGTAGATCTCGTTGGAGGCTGCGTCTTTGCCAAGGGGAGAATATCTGGAGATGGCGAGGAGATACTGTGGGTGGAGCGAAAGGGTAGTCCTGCAAGCGCTTTCCCTCGATGAGGGTATTGCGGATTCTACTGATGGATTCCTGAACGTGTATTTATATCTGTTTGCCTTTGGCCCTCATGATAGGATTGTTCTTGAGTTTTGTCTGAAGTATCGGGTTACCCTGGCACAGATTCATCCGTCATTTCGGCGAACGGTGTTGATGATGAGGTTCCTCGCGGAGAAGGTTGGGTCGAATTCACGCTCAGTCATCTTGTCAGGCTGTATCAGCCCTTCCATCATCGAGGTCTGATAACTCTGAGGTGCCGCTCATCCACACCCTTTGTCATTGACGATGTGAAAGGTGCGAATTGAGAGTGGGCCAATTGGTTTATCCGGTTCGGATGGATAACATCATCCCTGTGGAGTTCTTGCCATTTCCTGAAGAGTGGAATCACGCTCGTAAGTGAGGCGTCTGGAGCTTTTTCAGATCTTGTCTATGGAAAAAATCAGCCAAATAATAATCTTGTTTTCTCTATTGCAGCAACTTCGTAGATGGCGAGTGAAGTTCATGATCTGCCTGGCTGGGTTTAGAAGGTAGTGGCCCATTCGTCCTGTAATGAACGCAGGTGGCGAGCTGTGCTCTGCACCAGATGGGGGGGGGGCACAATACCGAGGTAAGTGCATACGCTGTCTTTGCTCTGCTTTTGTATACCCGAGGTAACATATTTCCTTTCTATTTATGCTGGAATCACCGCTTATAGATATCGGACGGTTTTTTTGGGCGAACCAACGTTGCTATGAAAAGGGGAAGGAGCCGTTAGCCTATGGCTCAAGGGGTGATGGCAACAAGAGAGATCGGAACATGTGATGTGAAGGAGCTTTTCATGGTACGGGTCCGGCTCGTATCTCCGAGGAGAGGGTGTTACCCGAATCTGCTATCCCCGGAGCGCTTGATTCCCGGCCGGTGGTTCCTTAGGTGAGCATGCCGTGCATGAAGTTGGCTCTTCTAGGGCTACTGAGAAAAAAATAGTAGGAGTGTGCTTTGACTTTGAGGAAGTCCGTCGGCTCCATTTTGCGGTGAGTTTATGCATAGTTCACTTGTATCCCGTGTCTTCCTTCCTCTATTGATCCTTCATTGTGCAGGCCTGTGATGAACTTTGGTCTGAACTGCTCCGTCAAGGGGCTGAGCTCCAGAAAATTTGGGAGGAGGACGAGTCCCATAGGCTCCTCAGCGAGAAGGAGGAAGTCGAGCTGCAGCATTGGCGATATGAGGTGCATCGGAGCTCAAACTATGAAAGCTATTTGGCAGAGCAGGAAATTTTGTAGTAGTGTGTGTTTCGCTCTATTCTAGTATTGAGGTTGATTCCTCTTTGCCGTATTAGCTGCGGAAAAAGTCGGAGGCTCTGGACTACCTCAAAGGAATTGTCAACCGCGTCAGAATTACTTGCAGATAGCTAAACGCTCAAGTGCAGGCATGATCTCTGGAGGAGATGAATGCTTCGGCCAAGGTCCCTTCCCTCGAGGTCAAACTACGCTTGACTCGAGACAATGCCAAAGTTCAAGCGGATATGATTAGGAAACTTGAATCGGACCTCTCGAAGGTCAGGGCCGACATAATCGATGCCCGAGTAGAGGCGGCGTTGAACCGAGTCAAGGACAATTGTGAGATGGTGATTTGTGTGAAGGATGCAGTTGATGCCCAAGCCGAGCTGAAGAAAACCCTGGACCGGGAGTGGAGGATCGAGGAATATTTCTGTTGCAAATCCCGGAGGGAGGTGTTCAAAGAAATCAGTACAGGGGGATTCGTTCTCTCGTAGGAGTTGGCTCGAGCACGGGCGGATGAACGCAATGCTCGGTCGCTTCTCATCGATGTCACGGAGGGTGATTTTGGAAAGCTGTAGCTTTTAAGCGCAGAGTGTAGATTTTGCCATTTTGTAGCTTGGCTCTGAATGTATGTAGGACATGCTTGTAGATGGAGAATATGCTTTTTCTTGGGCACATGATATATAAGGAGAAGTTTTAAAGTTTTATTTCTTTTGTACCTTTTCCCTGGTGTTGTTTTTGATCAGGCAGGCTGGTCTTGGCATTCGGTGAGGTCCTTCTTAGTTTGGAACTGTTCGGACGGTCCCAGGGACCCCTAAGTCTGATTCTTGATGTGAGCAGGTTCTAGGCCTCCATGCTCGGCCTGGCTGTTTGGGCTTAGCAGCCGAGTTGGGCTTCGACTCGAGCCTTTCTATCTTTACATTAATTTGTGCTCGCGCTTGTGGGTGGTAGTCGTATTTATCTTATGCCCTTGGGCATTTGCTGTTTTAATTGATTTGGGTCCTGTCTCCGAGTGATATTGTGACTCGAGCTCCAGTTAACCCTTAGGTTTACTCCTGCCAGCATGGTCAGATGGTGACGTCCCTTTGTGCTTCTGGGCTGAAGTGATCTTGTGGTCGTGTGGCCTGGGGATTTAGTTAGCTGATGACGGTATCATCTGAGCCATGCCCTTAGGCATATTGCTTTTTTTCTATTTTGGCGACCCAGTCTCCGAGTTGTGCTGCGACTCGGGTTGCGATCGGCCTTTATATCTCATCAAATCTTTGGGCGATAACAGTGGCGCTTGTGCCGTGCCTTTAGGCACGCTGTATTTTTTGGGTCCAGTCTCCGAGTCACATTACAATTTTATCTATAATTGACCATTTGAGTTTCCCTAATTCTCTAGCGGGCGATAATGGCTTTTATGCAAGGCTCTTAGGCATATTGCTATTTTTTGGGTCCAGTCTACGAGTCGAGCCGCAACTCGAGCTGTAATCGACTTGTGAGTTTTCCTAATTCCTTGGTCGGTGATAGTGGCATATGTGTCGTGCCCTTAGGCACATTATAATTTTCGGGCTTATTCTCCGGGCCGCGTTGCGATTCAAGCTGTAATTGACCCTCAAATTATCGTAAATTTTAGGCTAGCAATAGTGTCTTCCCATTTTCCGCCCTTAGGCATTTGGCAATTCTCGGGCCCAGTCTTCGAGTCGCATTGCGATCCTAGATGTAGTTGACCCTCGAATTACCTTAAATTTCTGGTGACGGTGGTACTTATGTTCTAGAGACCTTTTAGTATGTGGCCCATAGGCTTGCGTACTTAACTATTTTGGATACAGTCTCTGAATTGGGTTACGACTCAAGCTCACTTTAATCCTCAAGTTGTCAAAATGCTTTAGCTGGCGACAATGGCTCTTATGCTATTTGGTCGTAGTGACCTTTCAGTATGTGGCCCGTAGGCTTTCTTAGCTGGTGACAATGGTTGTTATGCTATTTTTTGCCCGTGGGCTTTGTGTAGGCTTTGTATCCGCTCATTAAGGTCTTTTTGTAATATTTTGCCTGACCCGTTGTTGGTTCCAAAGGAACCTCAATTTCAAGTTGTTGTCGATGATGATTCGAGCGCTTCGTAAGGTTCATAGTTCGTAGGTAGAGTAGATTTACGCTTTGTATTTTTTGGAGCTGACATTGTCGGGCTCGTTTTTTCCTATGTAGGGAAGCATATTGTTCTTTCCAAAGTATATCGGAGTAATGGCCTGCGATTTTTCAGCCATTTCGACTGTAGTCGTATGCGTTTGGCCGTAGCCATTTTTGATCCCTTAGTGATAATTTAAGCATTTACGTCAAGGTTCTTCCCCTTAGGGATTCTTACAAATGCGACGTATAGCCTAAATATTGGGATTTTCATGCTTGTTGAGGTCTTATAGTTTTATCATTCCTGTTGAGGTCTTACAGTTTTATCGTGCCTGTTGAGGTCTTACAGTTTGTCATGCATGTTGAGGTCTTACAGTTTGTCATGCCTATTGAGGTCTTACGGTTTGTAGTATATATCTGGTGTGCCGAGGCTGCCCGTTGGGGTCTTATAATTTTGGATTTTCCCACTTGCGTGGCGATTAGTAGTAGTCTCCGAGTTATCGAGTATGTTTAAGCTTGAAGATAGCTTCTCGTGAGCTTGGATTTGCCTTCCAGTGGCTCGATGAGTCTAGTGTACTGGCCGTGGGGTCATGCAAGTTATGGAATGGCTTACACGGAGTCTCTGATTATGTCAGATCAGTTTAGGCTTGAATACCGCCTTTTGTAAACTTGGAGTTGTATCGCGAGGGCTTCGTGAGCCCGGAGTCCTAACCCCGGGGTCGTAAGGGTGCTAAATCGTTTAAGTCTCTGAGTTTATCAGAACTGTTTGATGGAGAAGCATTTACCGCGAATATGTCAAAATAATCTTTCTCGAAATAGGAAATGCCGAGAAGATATTCTTTATTGCTTGGAGCAGATATAGGTTGTGATGGAATGCCGGAAATACACATATATTCTTCATTTTTTGGCATAGATACAGGCTGTAAATACATGTTATCTCGTTGATTTGAGCTCGGCCCGCACGGGTTCGGCTCCCCCGATCATTTGATCAGCTTGTACAGTTCTGTTTCGAAGCCTAGCTTGCCATTCATTGGCCCTTCCGAAGAGACGATGCCCTTTTAAGAAAGACTTGCCGTATGTCGCCTGACTATAGATGGAGGGCTAGTGATCTCGTCGGTTCCTCTACTGGAGGGTACGCTGCTCTACTAATAATTTTGCTGGTGTGGCCCTCCTTCGGCTAGAAGCCCGTTCGACAATAGAGAGTTTGGTTGATCCCGTAGAGACCTCGGGTCTCCGAACGGAGTTTAGGGTTTCAGAATGCCTTGGTTGGCTGCCTGCACATAGGTTAGTAAAATAGGAAAGGAACAATAAAGAGACAAGGTAATCCTCCCTAGCCGCGAGGTGTGTAGGAGATGTTTTCGAGGCTTGGTCCTTTCCCGCCATTCCAGTGCACGAGCTCTAATGCAGCCTTTGCCGCGTTCAACTAGGCTTAGTCGAATATGCAGTTCCGTTTGCCTTTGGATCCCTCAAAGGGTGGATAAGTTGACATCCACGACTGCTTATATGGTGAGGAACTACCTCCCGTTGCCTGTGGCTTTTCATTGTATGCCTTGGTTCTACCTTTGTCGGGGAGTCCCATCCGTTTGGTGGAGTGGTGTTGGAATCGCCTCCGGGTAGTGTACCCATTATCATTCGAATAACATATCTGCATTTTGTGGGCTCAGCATCCCGGTTCGTACTCAAGCGAGCTGTATAGAGGGAAGCTATTTTCCTGATAGTTGTGGCGACTGACGTCTGGAGTCCATCAACGGTTTAAAGTGCGGGGGCAATTTGGCTCGTCGGTCTAAAATCGCCCTAACGGCTTTTCTCGATGCCATTGGCGTGATTAGTCGAATTGCCTGCATTCATGGTCATGCTTCAATTTTTTTATAAGATAAATGAGGAAAAAGGGAGGTTAGAAGCGTGTTAATACGAGGCTGAGGTGGAGTCTCAACGTCCCTTTCGTTGGATTTAAGGGTACTCTTTGGGTACATTTCCCGGCTCCGCCACCCCGGCGGTGGATACTTTCTTCCTGCATTTTTCGGACCTTTGAAAGGTGTTGTCGCCCTTTCACTGCCGTGGTAATATGTTGTGGCTTGTCGGCTTTACTTTTCCTGGTCTCCTTCCTTCCTGACCACTCGATGATATTTGGTGGCGATCCCTGTCGGATAACACATTTGTCGTTCTCCAGAGCTGGCAGCCTCGTGTGCCCTGTGGTTCCCGTGTCGAGCCATATTTCTTTTGCAAGGGTTTCAGTCGAACGGGTCTGGGGCGTCCGCCGCTTCCAGCTTCGCTTATAGTGATCACAATATTTGATGTATTGATGTGGAAATCGCACCTAGCTGGGCAGGGTTTCCTTACCAGCAACGCTTTGTTGAACCTAATTCCATTTGAGGTTCCTCGAGGATGCTGACCTCGGGCCATCTCCTTGCCGTTGTGAGGTAGATTGCACCTCAAGTCGTTCATTTCACTTGCTACGCATGGGTGATATCTCCATATGCTTCGCATCAGCTTTTTTGCTGGGGATCTGCTCGTATATACCGAGCCCGAAGAGGTTCTCGGATGGTTCCCCATGGTTCTGATTCGAGGCTGACACCGGGTGCGGTCACTCAACCAGCCCTTGGTGGGATACCTGATATGTCTTTGCTTAAAATGTCCTGGAGTCGTCGGGTGTGCCTTGTTTAGGCATCGGGCGAAAGCCTGCACTATCCAACTATTCGAAATTAGGAGCGATCTCATTCGTGCTATCAGGGGACGGGGTATGGCTCTTCCCGATATTTCCACGAAAGACCACACTGGCATGGTGTGTAAGTCCATAAGGCCATATGCCAGGTGGCGGCGCGGTGTCACGGTTTCCTTTGGGAGAGTGTCTTCGAAGTTCGTCAATGAGGGGCTAGTACCCATCATCTTGGGGGTTGTTGTCTTCAAATGAGCAGGCGAAGGTGGTGGAGTTCCCGGAGGAAGCCAAGGTCCTGTCGCATCTTGGTAGTTTTGGTCTTCCGGGTTTCTGCGGGGCAAGTTCTGGAGCTGTTCCCCCAAGGGGGGATTGTTGTGGAAACTCCCACAAACCTGATCTGATCTTTTTGAGGAGATTCTCCAGTATCTCTGCCGCGGCAGGGTCGGACGCCGATTCGTCGTCATTTGACCTCTCGAATTCCGGCTCATCGTAAGAAGGTATCCTTATTGCTGCTGCGTTGGGAGTCTCCGGGCGATCTCACAGCTGAGCGATGGCCAGTTGTTGTTCCTGCAACATTTCAAGGATAATATGAAAATTAACTTCCCGTTCCAACCGGGCCAGGGTTTTTTTGAGCTTTCTGTTGGTCAGTGGGCTGTATGCTATCGTTGGTGCGTAGGGCTTTGTCGACTTGTCGCGCGCCTCAAAAGCACGCGTTGACTTGACTCGACCGAAATGCGTTATCAGGTTCCTGTGGCATCGTGTCAACCGCTGAAACAACCATACTGCTTCCGCCGTGGTTCTCGGGGTAGTCATTCTCGATTTTGCTCACCGAGCCAGACATTAACCTGAAATCGAAAGTTCTTGGACAAGAAGGAGTGAAGGATAACGTGCATTTACATGATGAAACCTGCAAGAAAATAATCACTATTATTTTTAGCCCCATGGTGGGTGCCAAACTGTTTACCGTAAAAATGGTAACAACAATTAAATTTGTAAATGAGATTCTAAAAATACGTGATCTATCCTCAAGCTAGTTTTGATGGCAGTTTTTATTAAGACTACGCAGTTTAACGATGAAATACAAGTAAAATTGAGGCAGTAAGAAAACCGAAGGGGCCTGTTGCTCGAGCGCGGAGCAGATTGATGGAGGCCTCGAGGCCGAGGCTCGAGCCTGGATCGAGCTATGGGGGACAGTTGGGGAAGGGATAAGAAGTACAAATGTGATTAAGTAAGGCTCTTTATGGCCATTGCACAGTTAGACGGGCATAGAACAAGTAAGAAATAATGAATGCGAGGTGCCTCGGGCCAATGAGAACAAATGGATTAGAAGAAAAGAGAGAGAAAGAGATATTATTGCACTTATGGAGTAATGGAGCAACGGCCAACCCTCTACAAGGAGGGACGATTCCCTTTTATATAGGAGAGGAGTCTCGGTTACAAGTATACGGAGAATAAATGCAAAGTACTGTGATGGGATGGATTGACATGATGCCACAACATAGGCTCTAGATAGGCCAGGTCTGTCGGATATAGCCGTGTGCCTGGGGGGATTCTTCCTCTATCCTGGCTTCGTCCTTTGCTACCGCCGAGATGGGCTTCGAGAACCCCCGAGGTCGAGGACGAGATCACGAGCTCCTACCCTCGAAATCCCGAGGCATGCTTCCGGAATGTCTCGACAGCGGGAAATTAAGTCCTTTAATTACACCCTGTTCAATCACCTAATTTTATTTATGAAAAAATGTCAACATTTCATATTTTTGGGTAATTTTTGCAAAAATAGGGTTGGACCCAATGAGAGTTGCCCACGTATCCTACATCAGGTGATAATCAAACTCTGCGTAGTTCGTGAAGATCAAGAATAGAGTAAATAAACTAGCTTTTTTTTTCTTTTTTCTTTTTTTATTTTTTTTTATTTTTTAATAACACTCAAGCAATGGAAGCATTTTAAAAAAAGGACAATAAATTTTTTTCTTTTTTTTCGAATATTCGAAAGAAAAGCTATTAAAGAAGAAATCAAATGTTTTTTTTTGAATTTTTTATTTTGATTTTAATTTTTTTTTGAAAAAAGACTTCTAAAGATGAAAGAAACTATATTTTTGGATTATTAATTTTTTTTATTTTTTAATTTTTGGGAAAAGGACCTCTAAAAAAGGTAGATTTTTTTTGGATTTTTGACAGAAGGACTTTTAAGAAAAAATATCGGACTTCTGAGTTTCTCTTCCTTTTTATTACTCTCTCTCTTTTTAAAGAAAAGCAAATATATTTTCGGAATTTTATTTTTTTAATTTTTATGACCATTTACAAAAGAAAGACTTCTAAAGAAGAAAAGAATATTTGTTGATTTTAGTTTCTGATTTTGTTTTTGGATTTTTTGGGAAAAATACTTCAAAATGAAGGAAACAAGTATTTCGGATTTTGATTTTAATTGATTTTTATTTTTATTCCTTTTTTCATATGTAAGACATCAGAAAGAAGGAAACTAATTTTTTTTTTTTTGAGTTTAAAAATCTATTTTTTCTGAATTTAGGAAATGCTTCTAAAGAAAGAATTAAAAGAAAATATTTTTGGATTTTTAAAATTGGGGCCAGAACCGATGAGGTTTGCCTACGTATCTCACATCCGATGTCACGATCGAAAATCCACTAAGGGTCACGATGGTGCCGGGCACCACTGTCACGCAAGCCAACTACCATTTACTAGAAATTTCTCATTTTAATTATTTTGAAATCATTTCCTTTTAACAAATAAATCATAACTAATAAACTCCACTGAATAAATGAGGATGTCTTTACAAAATTTAACTACTGATTTAAAATTCCGTGATCATCCCAGAACTCGGTGTCATAAGTACATGAGCATTTACTCGTGAATGAGATAAAATACAGTGACTGTCCGGAATACAAGTGGACAGAAATGAACATATAACACAATTCCCTAAAGGAGACTATGCTGAACACGGGGCGTCTCGATAATGCAGTTCACCTAAGTGTCCGCACCAACCATGCCACTATGCCACTAAGCCACTAGCCATACATAAACATGTGCAACAAAAAAGCATAGCAAGTGTAGCATGAGTATGAAAACAACGTGTACCCAGCGAGTATCCCGTCTAATCTCGAAAAAGTAGAGACGATAGGTCGACTTCAACACTTACTAGTGGTCCATCAGAAGTATATTATTAGTGCGAATAATCATGGATTTATTAAGAATGACAACAATTTCAAATAAGTCACGAACAGGTAAAAGTTCCTCTTTATATTAAAAGTCTCCGGATTCACAATTTATAGATGTTCAATTATCTCAAGCCGAGGAGAGAAAAATATCAATATCAATAAATCGCAATGCAACCAATACAAGCATGCGCAAATCATGCCGAGGACGTACGACCCGATGCAATAATATTTAAATTGTGCACTGCCAGGTGGTCGAATGGCGTGAACCATGGATGAATCTTTTAAATCTACCAAGGCGTTCGGCCCGTTCCACGATAGATAAACATATTCAAACAGTCAAATCAATAATTCATCCAGGAGTAAATATTCAGGAAAAGGCAAGTTTCTGTTTTAAAAGACAAGAAATGATATCTAGCCTTTTAGAATTTCATTAACACGTGCGATATGTTTTAAGTATTTTTAAGTCTGTCAATAAGGTTGCAAGTATTACAAGTAAACATGCTTTTGGGCCCTAAACTACCCGAACTTACGCATAATATTAGCTACGCACAGACCCTCGTCACCTCGTGCGTACGTAGCACCCACAAATAGGAGCACATAACCAATTAACTCACCCATGGGGACAATTCCCTCTTACAAGGTTAGAAACGAGACTCACTTCGATTCGAAGCCTATATTCCAATTCAAGAATGCGCTCAAACCTCCAATTCAGAGCCGAATGATCCAAAACTATTCAAATAGGGTAAGAACTAGTCAATAAATTCTCAAAAGTTCATATTCTAATTATTAAACCAATTTTCCAGCCCTAAATGCAAGGTTCCTAAAATTCATCCCTAGGCCCACGTGCCCGGATTCCGAAAATTTTGAAGAAAGTTGGTACCCATAACCCAAGGATTAAGAATATATGATTTTTACTCCATTCCCTAAAAATTTCGTGGTTAAATCCAATTTTTATCAAATTTTAGGTTTTTCATCTACAACCCTTGATTTTCCCTAATTTTCATATGTTAATCTACCCATTATGTATGTATTTAACTCAAGATAGGTGGGGATAGATTACCTTATCGTTGATGATGAAAATCCCCTCTTGAAACCCTTCAAAAACCTCCCAAGCCAAGAGAAAAATGAGAGGAAATGGCCAAATCCGGATTTTTAAAAAACCCACTGCCTCCAGCACTTTCCGCACTTGCGGTCTCCTAACCGCTTTTGCGGTTCCGCAGGTGTGAGACCAAATGCCGCATCTGCGGTCCAGGGCTCCCCAGCCCATTCTGTTTCTGCGCCCTCTCTACCGTAGATGTGGTCCCGTATCTATGGCAAAACGACCGCATCTGCGGTCCGAGCTCTTATGCGCCAATACCACATTTGTGGCTCTAGTCTCGTAGGTGCGGTTACACCAGCAAAGAGCTAAGAGCTGTGCTGGGGTCGTTACATTCTCTCCCACTTAAACATACAGTCATCCTCGAACGTGCTAAGAGATGTGTTGGGGTTGTCTAAAATCAATGTCTAACACCTCGAGCACCTACCCGTGCTACAACAACTTAGTTGGGAACCCTAGCTCGATCAATCTGAAGATATCCCTTTTCACTTTAGCAAATAAGCCTTAGAGCCCAATTCCAACATTCGGGATTCTCTGCTAGGCCTCTTCCAACATACGCTCATCGTATCTATAACTACACGCAACACCAAAACATGACTGCATATCATAGCCGAATTCACCTCTTGCACCACTTTACTCACAGGACCACAATAACATTCTCTGATCAAATAAATCAAAATTCCATGAACCCGATGCTCCTATTGCACCTCATGACCTACACAGGTATTTCTCTAACTCTTACAATACCACCATGAAGGAAGAGTTGTGTATAAATTCATAACTGATTTCCGAATCAACAAGTCATTTCGTCTATACTCCTGACAAGAACCCTCACCTCATTCTGAACCCAATAATGTTCTTTGCTCTTTAATATATTTCATATAATTAAATTGCACTGGTCCTAAATCCGATGATCTCGTCCTACCTAGTACGAACTGCTCAGGCAACAAGCCACCTCTGACATGATCAAAAGTCTCAGATGATGCCACAATGTGCCAATAGGCTGCCAATTCGAACGCGATTTGAAAGGAAAACGAACTCTAGAAGGAACTACTCAACGCGCGCAGCTAATATTGTTGATACCCAATTTTTTCCTATCTATTTTTTATACTCAAAATATTCTCAAAATATCATGTACATGCATATATAAGTATGCCCAAGAATTTTTGACATTTTTTAATTTTTAACAGGTTTTAAAAATCATTTTTTCATTTTGTTTTAACAGTACAAAATTCAATAATTATCAAAACAAATTATCATTTTGGTAGGCAATTTATTTCCTTCCTCATATTTACATCACAATGTAATTAAGGTAATTTTTGCATATTTTTTATAAATCTATTTGATATTTTAAGCTAAAATTGCATAAAATTACAATTATAGCCTATATTGCGATTAATAGCCTCTTATAATTTTAAAATCGCTCCCAGTATTTTTAAATTAACATTTATATATTATTAATCAATTTAATGCTTTTAATTGATTTTATAAATTATTTTAACTATTTAATTAAATAAAAAAGGGAAAAATTGGCTATTTAACGTGTAACCCATTTACATTTCAATTATAGCCACATTACAGCCCCAATTTGAACCCAATTTCAATCGGCCCATCTTTAAAATCAACCCAATCCATAACCCAATTAAATACCCGACCTGATTCTCCCTTTTAATCACAGTCGTTGATCTAGAAGATCAACGGCTCAGATTAACCCTTTTCTTTTTAATTCACTGACTACCCCCAACCCTAATTCATTTCCAACCTTCAGCCACCCTTGAACCCCTAAACTCTCTCAAACTCTCTCAAGGTTCTTTGGAACCCTAGCCTCCTTACCTTGTTCCACCGTATTTTCACTGGAGTCCATGGCTTCTCAGGCCATGGACAGCCTATACTCACCTCTTACATGCTTGTTGCTCGAAGGTTCCAGGCTAGACCTCGAGGGTCTTCACTCAGACCTTTACCGATTCAAGGATTCCAGCCATCTTCGGCCTTTCTCCGGCGGCTCTTGGTCTTTTGAGCATGATTCTGGCCTCATCCGACTTAGATCGAACATTTTCGAAGCCTTTCTCATCTCTAGGGTTCATCTGAAACCCTAACTATCGGGGTTCTCTCCAACTATTTTTAGATCTGTTACATATTTGCACTATCGCTTAAGTTTCTTAAACGTTTTCTCCGATTTTCTTTCAAAAGTTACTTCTTTCCGATTAGAGTTTCTAGAAAGGTTTCTTAAAAATGTTCCTGACTCTTCTTCTTCTTTTCTTGATGAATCGATCCCTTCTATGTTCTTATTTTCTCTTTTCTGACTCACATGTTTTTCGCGTGTTCTTATATTTGCTGTATTATGAAGTTTTTATGTTGTGCTCCGTTCTGTTTCCTACTGGTTTCAATATCATGCTCTCACATGACTATCTTTTGTGTTTCTTTACTGTGTTTTTCCTACTGACTTCTAGTCCTTTGTTTGCCTTTAGGTGACTTTGTCTGCGTTCTTTCTAGATGTTATTCATCAACTGTTTCCTTAAGTTTACACTACCTGAACTCGTTTAAATTCCAAGCTTTTCTTGAAACTTGTTCCAAGTACTTCAAATCAGTTTCTATGTTCTATTTGCCTTGAACCTGCTATGGTGCTTGTATGTTTCTCAAGAGACTCTGAAAGAGGTCTCTGAGTCTATTTCAATAGCTTGCCTTCTCATATCTGTATCGATTTCGAGTTTAAAAACCCTAGGATTTGGGAGTTTCTTTGGCAAGTATGGTTTTATGTTTGGACAAGGGTTCTACTTTGAAACCTTGAAATCTGAGACTCACTCCGAGTTTATGAATTGAATTTGAACTTTTTCTGCGTTTGTAATTTTGAAACCTTTTTGCTAGTCTTTCGTAATTAGCATGACATTCTTCTTGCTTGGCATGTCTATGTGTTTTATATGTGAGAACTTCTCTTTCAAAGGTTTTGCCAACTATTAATTGATTCTGAATCCCTTTAATGTTGCTTACTTGATTGTTACTGATTTTTCCCTAAATTACAACTCTCCTTTACGTCTTTTCTGACTCGAACAAGGATTTCAACTTTTTCTTTTACTGGCTGTTTTACTGATTCCCTTTCCTTGTTTTCACAAATCAAGTACCACTGGACTTTTATCTTAAATATCTTTTATATATTTACCCTTATTTGTCTGCTCTACACAAGATATTTACTTGATCTCCCTCCTTAAATAACTTTTGCCCATTACCGTTTAAATTTTAACTCCTTAATTAAATGAAGTCTATATACTGATTGATTTTAATTGGTACATAGTTTCATAATTACTACTAAACTATGATTCTTCCCTTATTTTCTACACCTGTTTTCAATTATAAATATCCTGCTCTTTCATTAACACAGATGGTTTTTTAAGCATATATAAATCACAACTCTCTTCTAAAAAACCTACACTCTTGCCTCTTGATTGCACTTTGGCTTCCACAAGTCTACTGTTTCTCCCTACTTGCTTCTTTGAACTGGTATGCCCTAAAATTAATTTCAGTATCTCTCCCAACGTGTTTATTTACAGTCATTGCATCTATGCTTGCCTTCAGTTCTCTGCAAAGTTAATTTTGAAGTATATATGTGTTGTGTATGTTCTTTCTCTATTTCTTTGTTGATAGTGTAAATAATTGCTCCCATACCCTCATTCCCCTATGTGTGCTGAGTTAAGGTTTGGCCTGACAGCATCCCAATTGTTGTCCAAGGCTAAACTTTACCTTCAATAAGGTCCTAACTCCCAATTTTTTAGGCTTACAAGCTAGTCAAGGGGTGTGCCAGCAGCCCAGTTGCTAGGCATGACCACTAGCTTGCCTGGCTCCCCCTAATTCCCTTTCATTGCACTTACACTTACTCCTAGTCCTTAAGTCCCGCCCCTCTCTTATGAGCCTTGCTTTGGGAACCTCGAGTTCCCTCTGAACTTGGACATTTGAGGGCTGGCCCTTCCACACTGCACTACAATCTGTTCTGCAATGATATTTGGGGTGTAAGCATTGCCTGGAACTCTTGAAGTCCGTTGGAACTTTGACACATCCCAAATAAGAGAAAGGCTTTGAAAATCCGATCCTGAAAGTTGGTTTATCTCATATTATTAGACTTTGAGTCCAGATTAGGCTGATTAGATGTAGATGTAATCACTGATATATTTTTATTATTTCTTTGATTCACTTGGTCTGTAATAGGCTTTGCAATAAACTTTGTAATAACTACTGGGGTGTGAAAGGGATGGGATTGAATGCACGCCAAAGGGGTAGAAATCATGTTCATAGGGTTGTTACTTTCAAATTCTGGCTAGAAATCATGTTTATAGGTTACTATTTTCAAATTCTTCATTTCACATAGAAATCATGTTCATAGGATTATTATTTTCAAACCCTGCATTTTCACGTAGATACCATGACTATAGGGAAATACTGTCTTTGAAATTCTGCATCTTCATATAGTTAATTACTAAAATTTTGCATCTTCGTATAGTTAACTACTGAAATTCTGCACCTAATATAGATATCATGTTCATAGGCTTCTTCTGCAATTTCACATAGATACCATGTTCCTAGGATTTGCCTTTTCGTATAGATGCCATGTCTATGAAAGTCTGCATATCATATAACTAATACGCCTATAGGACTTCCTGCATTTTTGCATGTGCATCTGTCATTAGGAAAATCCACTTATAGGATTTAAAAATAATCAATCACATATAGATGACCTGCCTATAGGATTTTTGCGTAACAAAATTAGTAACGCCTAGCAAGCATGCCTATATGAGTAATCAACTAAATCTGAATTGCCCACTTGCCTTGTAAACCTAAAATCAGTGGTAATTCGTCTAACACTCGCAGAACTCTTAATCTTGTAACCAATAATAACTTTTTTTTTGCAATCAGTTTGTCCCCCCCCCCCTCCTCTGAATTAGTAGATATCATGCCTATAGGTCCTGTTTAACACAGACAAATGGTTAGATAATCAATCAACTGTCAGTTTTCTACAACTACATCTAAGCAGGACTAATTTGGACTCCCTATCTGGGAAATATGTGGTAAATCAATTCTTCCTACGTTAGTTTTAATCCAGAACCTAAACAGTATGTGTAAGACATGCTAAACAATTCGTTTCTTTAAGTGAGGAGGCCTATTTGAGCCTTTAATTGTTCTTATTTCCCCATTAACCGCTTTATGTGTTTTGGTTGTCGACCTAGAATTTTATCCTTTTATAACTTCTGAAAAGCCATGCTCCCTCCTTTTAGGATTAGCAGTCCTAAATGTGAGCACGTGATTTTTGCCTCACAAGAATTACTCACATAAAAATCAAAGCAAAATTATTTGTTTTATTGTTTGAAGTCTTGTGCAATATTTTGAAAATTCATGATATTTTTCAATTATTGTTTGCATTTGTCTGTCCCTGTATATTTTATTTAATTAATGAAAAAATACAAAAATATGTTGAAATTGTATTTAGGATTTAATTTAACAATTCTCGAGTTAAGTAGTAAATTACTTATATTACAAAAATGAAAAATTCTCAAAAATTAACGTACTTTGCATTTTTAAGTGTTTAATGTCAAATTGTTTATTTTTTAAAATTTAGTATTTAATTATATTTGTGATAATTATAATTTAGAGTTAATTAATATTCTTAAAGCTAATTTAGATTATTATAATTTAATTAGGATTTTAGTTTTAAATTTTTGAGAGAAAAGGAAGAAATGAAAAGAAAAAGAGTTAATAAAAGAAAGGATATCAAGTCTGGGCAAAAAAACCCCAGCCCAAACAAAACCCACTCCAATACCCACCCAAATACCGAAAAATCCGGCTCAGTACTCACCCCAACCCGGTCAGTCTCCAGCTCTAAATTAAACGACGTCGTTTCAAGGCGTCTCAATCTGGGCCTTTGAATTAGTTTGAACTAACGGTCCACAATCCCTCACCTATGACCCGACCCCGACCCGATCCAAGACCTTAAACAACCCCAACCCCTTTAATAAATGAAACGACCCCGTTTTCACCCTCTCCCCCCCTCACATATTGATCTGGACCGTCAATCTCATGAGATCAAACGGTCCAGAATGTATATTTGTATTTTAATATACCCAAACCCCTACCCATACCCCAAACCAAAACACTCCTCGTCTCTAACCTTCAGAGACCAGACCTCACACCACCGTCCTCCGCATGCCGGAAATCGCCCACGGCAGCGGACGGTGGCCAAATGCCACAAAAAATACACCCCAAAATCTCCCCGCCATCCTCTTCCCAAATCCCGGCTTTCCTTCACTCAAATATCCTTGGAATGTCTCACATATTGATTCGAGTGGACCAACCCAAGTGCTGCCTTATGATTCTCCAGTGGCGGCGCCACCACCAAACTGTACCAAATTTACACCAAATAAAGACCTCACCCCCCTCGTCTCAAATCCTCACTCCATTTTCTTTTAATCCCCCGGGAACTTCCCGAATTTCAGATCAAAAGTAAACCCTAAAAAATCCCAAATCAAGGTTTTCGTTCTAATTCAATATTATTTGTGTGTTCTTCTAGGTGATTTTCTGTTTTTGTTAAGTTTATTAGAGGTCGTTTTGTTATACATATTGATTTAAACCCTTTAGTTCATTTAGTCTGTTAATTAGGTTGTTTTCGATTTGAGATCATTGTTTTTCATTTCTGGTTTGAGGTTCGAGTTTCAATTCTATTCTATACGTATGTTTAAGACAATACAGTGTTTGATTATATGTGGATATTAAAGGTTGTTGTTGTTCATTTCATAACAGAATGTTTGAACTATTTTTTTCCATTTCTTTGTGTCGTTTGACAAGTATTCAAAATATTTTCCTCTATTTTTGGCATTATGGCCCTTAGTGATTGTATCTGATTTGCCAAGAAATTTCTAGTGTGACTAAAAACCAATCTGATAGTAGATTAATAAAGAAGAAATAGTCGAGTTAGTATTGTTGATGCAGCAGTAGGTATAGGGACTGCTAACAATGTTAGTGGTGCACTAATGAATTTAAATAAAGGCACTAACTTAATGGACAATTAAGAAATAAAAAGGTGAATTGGTAATGGAGAAGGCACTAAGATGAATGCCTATTTAAAAGGCTGGAAATCAGATGTTCTAGGAGGACAGAAGAGAGAGCATAAAGACTGAATTGATAGAACACAAGAGAGAGTAAGTGATATACATTGAGAGGATAGAATACACAGAATCTGAAGTTTAAGAATAGAGAATAAGAGAGAATTAAGATAGAAAGAGAGTTGAAGAGATTAAGAGATAAAAATTCTAGAAAAATCAAAACTGAGGAGCTCTTGTACTGTTCCATTAAATCTTTGCCTTGAATTTATAAAATTTTCATTCTGGGAGTTTCTAATTTTTGGTACTGTATGATTTGAATCTGGTTTCTGAAAGTGCTGGTCCAAAGTTTTTTTGTCTATTTACTGCTACATTGATTCATCCGGGGTTATTCATTGCTTATTCTGGATTAGTCTGGGCTGTTCTTGCTGTTTAACTCCTGCTGGTATCACCTTCCTATTGCTGAAATTCTATAATTCTTTTTTCCATATCCAGGTATTCCTTGGATCCTTCAACTTGTGAGGTGCAAAAAATGGAAGTCTTTGTAGCTGATGTGTAATTCCAGATATTAGATGCTTCAATAATATCAGTTCACTTGCCATTGTTTTTTTTCCATTTCAGTTTTCTTGAATTTGGTTATTTGTTTAATCATGAGTCTTTTAGTTTTAATTTGAAAATTTTGACCGACTCTTGATCGATATGATGTTTGTATGAATAACTTGGAATTTTGTTTTAGGAGTATCAATTAGACACTTGCAATATGGATCAATTAGGATGAGTAGCCTGTCGCTTCTTTTAAAATGCCAAGTGATGGTTCACCTGTTTATAAGCTTTCATATTCTCATTAGATGCTTGCCTTTGATTTTTCTTTAGAAAGTCCGGTTCGTGCGGCTATGTTTGAATAAATCAGGGTCTAGTATAGTTTAAATTTTCGAATGAAAAGGGGAGAATAGTTCTTTGTGTACAAATATCTGACCATCATTTAGGGAATTAACTCTTGGCACATAATGTGGAGTATCAATGGGTTTTTCATGTGGTTTGTCAGCTTTGGACTTAATGATATCGTTTGTGTTTTGGATTGAATTTCAGTCAATGTATGAATTTCTTCACTACGGTCCTTTGTACACAATGGTCTCTTCAGCTGTTCGTTTGCATGGGGTACAAGAGTAACATTCCTTTTTCTTTAAAAAATAATATGTCAAGGCGATAAGTATATGTTCATACCTTATTTTCATACGTATGTGAAGCCCGGATCTTTTACTCGCATTGTGTTATTGGGTAAGGTTCTCTCTTTGGATGGATCGAATCGAAATTGAATTGTTGTTTGAGAGAGCTTTTACACTAGTAGGATTATTGGGCATCATGCTAGGCCCAAGCATTATTTTCAGACCTCTAGCACCTTCCCTTCCGAAAAGGTCATCTTTAGGTCGTTTGGACATAATAGAGTACGAGCCCCATTAATACTTAGTTAATTAAATTTCCTCTTAATAAAGTGAAGAGCGTCGTGCCAAATAAAATCTTAAAATGCATGGCCTTCATTAATTTTTTTTTTATCCTTAGAAATCGAGGCGTGCCATTTAGCGAATTTTCCGTGGCCCTAACAAAGTTACAAACGCGTAGTTGCTTTAGGCACGTTATTTTAATAACTTACCTTCCTAAACTCAGGTGCACATTTATGTGACCCAAATCCGAATCTCAATGTGAAATAAAATGTGTTATAGATTGTGGGTACATTTATGTGACGTGGTTCGAAATATATTTTAAATGACGTTGCAATCTTCTCTTAAAAAATGAATTAAAACGGTTAAAAATTTAAAATTTGCACATAGGTTCATAATTGTTTAAAAATCAGATATATAAGCCAAATATAACAGTTGAGCGACCGTACTAGAACCACGGAACTCGGAAATGCCTAACAACTTCTCCCGGGTTAACAGAATTCCTTACCCGGTTTCTGGTTCGCGAACTATAATACATAGTCAATCTTTCCTCGACTCGGGATTTAAAACCGGTGACCTGGGACACCATAATTATCCCAAGTGGCGACTCTGATTTCTTTAAATAAATAAATCCCGTTTCGATTGTCACTTCAAGTTGGAAATAACTCCCTTCTATTATACCCTTCCGGGGGTGTAAGTGAAAAAGGAGGTGTGACAGCTCTGGCAACTCTGCTGGGGACGGGAACCCAGAACTTTGGTTCAGGGTTCAAGAATTTAAGCTTGGCATATTTGTTGTATTTGGCTTGTATATTATTTGATTTTATTACATGTTTGGGACTAATGTGCAAATGTTGCTTTTTACCGCTTCGATATTATTTGAATTGTATATATAAACTGTTAGGAAACCTCTCTCTTCTCACCTTCGGGGATGTGCTCGCTGGTCGAGACTCCCTATTCTGTTAGTGTCATACCTTTAAATAAGAAAAGAGGCTCGGACAAGTTACTAAGCTGGATGATCTTGCGGGTCCCTGGTACGTAGCCCCCTTCTCGACTCGAGTTGTCCGCTCGGGTACACGGTCTAGAACATATACCTAGGTTTTGAACCTAGAATAACTTAGCCTAATGCTGGATCCCTAGTAGGAACGCTTATCTGCATCATGTGCATTTTGACTTAGGAGACTCAACACAAGGGTTGGATCCATTTAGCATAGGTGTACCCGGAATAATGGACCATCCTGATGCATCCTACTTGTGCATTTATTTATATTGGATTTGCATGCTGACCGACTTTCGATAATTTGGGGAAAAGCAAAATATCAGTATGAGGGTAAAGAGAGTTAATATGAGGGTAAAGAGAGTTAATCGCCTGTTTTAAAAAAAAAATAATTTCCAAATAGTGTCGAAACTCTACCCAAATTTCTGAGAAAAATGAAAAAAAGGGAAAAGAAAAAGTCTTGTGTTCAAAAAAAATATAGTTTGTTTTGTTTGTCGATGAAAAAGAAAAAAAAAGAAAAAAAAAGTTGTGTCTTGTTTTCAAGTATAGTTTGTTTTATTAGGCAGAACTACGTAAGTTTGATTCTCACCGGATGTGGGATACGTAGGCAACTCACATCAGGTTCAACTATTCTAAAAAATTAGGGGTAAATAAATATCACAATTTTTCCATAAGTAAAGTGATGTCATTCTTGTCCAAAATAGCCTAATGTCCCCAAAAGGACGCCGGAAGGCCGTTTTTGCGAGAACAACTGCCTTTGGTCATTTCTCAAAATTTTTGGCCGGTTAGCAAACACAACCTTTAAATCTTCTTCGAAGTGCTGAAAGGCCGTATTGACAAGATCGGATATTTTTATGAAATATTTGAGAAACAATGATGATTTTTTTTAAAAAAAAAAAAGAAAAAAAGTATTTGTCAGTCACAGTCTATTAGTCTATTTTTTAGGCTGTATTGCCATTTTGATATTAGAGTCTTTTTAAAGTCCGTTAATTTTGTAATAAAATGTGTCGTTAAAATAAACACATTTTTCTTTTATGGAAAATTTGAATATATTAAAAAAAAAAAAAGATTTTTGCACTTATCTGCCAGAACTACACACGGTCTGATTCATGCGGGGACATGATACGTAGGAAATCTTTATAAGATTCGACCACAACTAAAAAAAATGTATATAAAAGAAAAGGAATGAGAGGTTACAGAAGAAAACCTACACTCCATTGTGAGAGTCATATGCCAGTCTGGTCCGAAGGCTAAGGAAATTGAACATGTTGAAGCCGATCCAGATAAGAATGCCCAACCCTGTTCCAACGAAGTTCGATTTTTCTCAAAGGTATGCATATTGCTCAGATGCCCTGGGGCATGACATATAGAAGTGTTGGAATCTGAAGAATGCGATTCAGAAGCATATTGATGCAGGCGACATTGTCGTGCAAAATCTAGATGCAACAGACACCAGCCAAAGTCCATCACATGTGCATAATGAGACATATACAGTGGGTATGGTTTATTTTGAAAAGAAATGTGAGAACTCTTCTGGGCCTCAGAGGTCCATGTGCTGCTAAGCTTTCAGCGCTATCAGAGGTTGATCTTAAGAACGAGCATGCATGGGGAACCCAAAAGCAATTTGTTGAGAACAATGGGATGAAGACTTGTGAAGGTCCTAATATTGTTGATGCATAAGTCAATGGCTAAGATGTCGTGCTTGGTAATCGGAAAGACGCTCCATCTCTTGGCAAGCCAGGGAGGAGTTTTGGTGGTTTATTTTGTTGTTATTTCTGTTGTCCATGTTATTTCAGGGTTATAATCTGGATATTGTCTGTAAATCAAACCCTTCTATCTTTTGATTTTTTCCAGTTCCTTTGGTCGTAGTATCTCATTTAGTGTTGTCTAGGTTTGTTTTAAAGGTTGTACCCCAGTTTATTCTGCTTGTTTTGTTATACAAACTCTTTCCCCGTCTGTCTAAAGCAATTCTCTGTTTTCTGTTATTTCTAGTCAAATCTTCTTTTGCTTAGTTCTCTCCTCTTTATAGTTCTTTTTATGTCGACTCTAGTGACATGACATGCGCGCATAATTCTAGGTCTAATCTTGAAGGTTCAATCATGAAGCAATTGGGAAGATAACAGGGGAACTTAAGGGAAACAAGAATAGATTGAGATCATTTGAAGCCCGAACCATGTGAAACTGGGGCCGATTGAACATAAAGAAACCTTATGTGTCATGCCGCATCAGTTTGAAATTAAAGACAAATTTGGCCAAATTGGCAGGGGTCGTTCGTTATAATAAGAGTGAGAGTGTTGCCCAATGGCGATTTGTATTTAACAGATAAAGAAAGAAAATGTGTGGATATAGCTATCGAGCCTAGCACAATCAGAAGATATTACAAATATTTGTTTAATCGCATTGTTTGTGCTTGACATGTTTTGAAGATTGAAATGACTGTCACACCTCTTTTTTTTACGATTTTTACACCCCGCGAAGGGCGTAAAGGAGTTTTTCCAATTAAAAAACAGTCGGAACGAGATTTATTATTACTTATTCAGAGTCGCCACTTGGGAGATTAATGGTGTCCCAAGTCACCGGTTGAATCCCGAACCGAGAAAAATATGACTCTGTTAACAGTCCGCGAATTAGAAATCCGGATAAGGAATTCTGTTAATCCGGGAGAAGGTGTTAGGCATTCCCGGATTCCGTGGTTCTAGCATGGTCGCTCAACTATTGTATTTGATTTTATCTGATTTCAAAATATGTTCTACCTTATGTGCCTTTTATTAGTAACCCGCTTTTTATTTTAAGAATTGCAATGTCGTAAAAATGCGTCTCGAACCACGTCACACCAGTGCGCCCGCGGTTGTCAATACATTTTGACTCCATTGAGATTTGAATTTGAGTCACATAAATGTGCACCCGTATTTAGGAAGGTAATATTATTAAAAGACGCGCCTAAAGCAACCTACGCGTTGTTAACTTTGCGGGAGGCCATGAAAATTCGCTAAATGGCACGTCCCGAGTTCTAAATATTTTAGTAAATAATTAATGAGGGCCCCGCAATTGTATATTTTATTTGGCAAGGCTCGTTCCATTTTATTTTATTAAGGTCAAGCCAAAATATCTAAGTTTTTTACTTTTGTTTTTGTTTCTAAAGGTCAATTACTTCATAAAATATAAATTCGAATCTCAAATTCAAGTCCGGATTCAAACAAAAGGCTAAAACCTTTTAGCTTGAATCTGCTACCTAATTCAAAACCCGAGTTTATATTTATGTCTTAATTTCCTTGTTCCAATTGTAATTTTAGCATAATAGAATTTATATTAACTTTGGGCTTCAGAATGTTTGGCCCGGCAGAGCAATGCAAAATCAAGTTCACGCATCAACCTTAGATTTAGCTATTAGGAGTTAACCAATTCAAATCTTATACAACCAATTAAACCAGCCAGCCTCACAAGTTACTGGACAAACATGATCTTATACTACTGGTGAGGGTGCTATCTTACAAATTTAGAACTCCAATATTCCCGTTTTTACTATTAATTAACTAACACGCTTAACTTCAGGCTAATTCTACTAATGATTAATCTTCAATTAATGATTCGTTTACTACTTAACAAACTTATGCATTTTAGATGAGAACATTGATAAAACCTGAGTTCAAACTATTTGATTTTTACAGATATTCATAAATAGATCAATTGTTAAACCATCTAATTGAGAATACATGTTTAAATATTAATAACAAGACATCAGTATCATTATATTTCTTATTGATTTTTGTAGTTCGTGTATCCAAAGATCTGACTATTAACTCATTAATTTTTTAACATCAAACTTCTAAACACTATATGTAAATTAGGGCACCAGCACCTTAAGATATTAGATTCAACAATGACGTGATAATATTGTTTCAAAGCTAGCCTAAATAATTGCAAGTTTCATTTAACACATAAACTCTATTTCTATTTCTAATTTTAACAACTGAAATTATTAATAAAAAAACGAAATTAACGAAAAAAATATCAACATATTATTTTTTAATTTTTCTTTCTCATGCTATATCAATTGAAGTCTAAGTGTAACAGTATATTTCAGTATCCTAAAATTACAAGTACTTCAAAACATGTAAACAGTAAACAAATGCTAATAAAAGT
>MU692480.1:0-29627 GCA_026770625.1 Nicotiana glauca
ACTCACTTTACTCCCTGCACCATGTGTGCAGATTCAGGTGTTCCGGAGACTTAGCTGAGCAGTCGCTGTCTATCAAAGTTTTATCAGACTTGTCGAGGTAGCTGCCTGACGTTCGCAGGACCCGACTTCTCCCCTTTTTTTTCAGTTTTATTTTTGCATTCCAGACTTATGTATTTTCGAATATTTGTTACTCCGTTGTTTAGAGGCTCTAGACTCGTGACCCCAGATTCTGTTGGGAGTGTTTCGTCAGATATTTCAGTCAAACATCGGCTTATTATTTTTAAACTATTAAATTCCCTTAAATTGTCGGTAATGAGTTATCAGGTTGGGTTCGTGAGTGATAATTGGTCAGGCTTGCCTAGCTATATGGTTGGGCGGCATCACGACCTGGATTGGGGTCGTGACACAATCTTCTCTCATCAAGGATGAGCAACATCCAGAAATCTTATTCTTGGAAAGAATCAATCTCTTTCCAAGGATCAAATCCCTTGGGTTGCTGAAATCACGCCTGCTCAAAGTCTTCACCAATGTATTTATACTCAGTTTTCAGCCTTAGATAAATATACTTTGATCAAACCAAAATTCTCTCTTTATTCTACTACAAACAAACATTGCGGTTCATTGAGATATGTTGTGTAACAAGTTAGAGAAAAAGGAGAGTATTACACTGGTGAGACATTGTATTAAAAGAAGACGAGTGTTATAGGAACTGAGCTATCACATCAATTCTATTTTACTTGAAGAAACGCAATTACTAAAGAGAACTCCCTTGCAACCCAAGGGGACTGGACTAGGTTTCACATTGAATCCGTACCAGTATAAAATTCAGGTGTCTTTAGATTTCTGCACTTACTTTCTACCATTACAATTTTTATATTATTGCATTAAGTCGACTAATTGGTAAATTAGTCAACTAATAGAGTTTAAGTTTAAAAATTATACAATTCACCCCCTCCCCACTTGTACTTTCAATTGGTATCAGAGCAAGGATCACATTCTACTCTTTGCTTAACAGCTTGTGAGAAAAGATCATGGCTGTCACGACCCGAATTTCCCACTATCGGGAGTCGTGATGGCGCCTACTGTCGGAGCTAGGCAAGCCAAGCATTTAAAACATTTTCGAATAACAACACAACAATAATAACAAAAATAAACCTTTAAATAAAGCGGAAGTCTTTTGTAACATAAATAACTGGAAACTAACAATGCGGAAGTTAAATGTTTCACTACCCAAGAATTGGAGTCGCTAAAAGTGCTACAAACAAGTCCGAAATAAAAGAATACATAATGTCTGTCTCAGTACAATGAAAACAAATAGAAATATAAAAAGGGACTTCGGCCTGCAAACGCCAGCTAGGATACCTCGTAGTCCCTGGACTGAAGTCAGCTCCCACTCGATGTGCTACTGTTGTGGTCCAAAAGCTGCTCTGGTACCGTGATCTGTGCAAAGAGTACAGAAGTGTAGCATCAGCACAACCGACCCCATGTGCTGGTAAGTGCCTGGCCTAACCCCGGCGAAGTAGTGACGAGGCTAGACAGGACTACCAAATCAACATGCACAGTTCTACATATGTATGTGCAATAAAAGGAAAGAATACTAAAACTAAACAGTTAAAAGGGAGGGAAGCATACTATGGGGGAGTACAATCCGGATATAAAGATCATCAAAGTAAATAAGAAACAGGGCACAACAATAATTAACAAAATAAAAAATTCAACAGTTGCACGACATCAACCTTCGTTCTTTTACTCTCATCCTCACCCAAAGCAATCAAATAAAATGCACGGCACCACCTTTCGTGCTTTCCTCGCATAACTCTCATTTCATGGCAGGGAATGATCCTTCGTGCAAATATAATCAGCAGTGGCACAGAATGAACCTTCGTGCAAATATAATCAACAATGGCACGGAATGTCCCTTCGTGCATAATATAATTAACAATGGCACGGAATGTCCCTTCGTGCATAATATAATTAACAATGGCACGGAATGACCCTTCGTGCTAATATAATCGATAATGGCAAGGAATGACCCTTCGTGCATCATCACTCTTCCTCAACCCAAACAACAATCACAACCAAACTGGCGAGGGAAATAAATAATAACAAGAAATGTCCCGGCAAGGGAAAAACTCAATTACACAGCTAAATCCCAGCAAGGGAGCAATAACAATGACTTACACATCCCGGTAAGGGAGATAATCACATCTCTTCCCAATCCTTTCATTTCTTACTCGATAGTATTTTATCGTTTGAGCCAATGCTCCAATGAATTCACAATTTATAATTAATCCTCAAACTTTTCATATTATGTAGAAAAATCGTTAATTAGCTTGGAAGAGTTCCAAATTATACCAAAACAAGTACCAACAAAGACCCACGGTCATGCTAGACACCGGTGTATAGATACTCGTCACCATGCCTATACACCGTATTCGATCATTTAGCAAATAACAATTAATAATACTCTAATCCTATTCCCTCAAGCCAAAGTTAGATCAAACACTTACCTCGAATGCTCCAAACTCAACTCAAGCCTCTAGTATAGCTTTACCCTTCGGATTCACCACAAAACTGCTCGAATCTAATCACAAATTACTTGAATGTATCAACAAATGCTAATTGAATCAATTTGAATGCATGAAAATGAATTTTCCCAAAGTTTTTCTAAAAATTCCCAAAATGCCCTCGGACCCGCATGGTCAAACCTCGAGGTTCGAACCAAAACCCGATTACCCATTCCCCCATGAACTCAGATATATAAGTTATTTTGGAATCGGACTCCAAATTGAGGTCCAAAACCCCCAATTTTTGAAACCCTAGGTGCTACCCTAAGTTCCCAAATTCCCCCATTAAAATCTTTGTTTTGAAGTTGAAATTATGTTTAAAGATGTTAAAAAGTAAAGAAAATAGGTTAGAAATCACTTATCAATCGTTCTGAAGATGAAGAATCGTTTGGAAAATCGCCTCTTATGTTTTGGGTTTTGAGAAAATGTAAAATGACTAAAAATCTCATATTTATATACTTTACTAAAGGACCGGCGCGGACCGCACAAAAATGTCCCGCGGCCACGCCAAGGAAGGGAGGGAAATCGACTCTCTGAACCTACCCAGCGCGGACCGCATGATTTTGGCGCGCGGCCGCGCTGGTGGACTTTCACCTGGGGCCTTCTCTGAATCTCCCAGCGCGGACCGCACGAACTTGGTGCGCGGCCGCGCTGGTCGAACCAAGGCTGAGGACCCCTCTGAGCCTGGCCACGCGGACCGCGTGAACTGCACCACGGCCGCGTGCCTTCCAGGGCGGACCGCGCGGAAATGATCGCGTCCACGCTGGGGCCTACAACACTGCAACACCTGATACTTTAAGCCTAAGGCCTCCCGGGACCTACTCAAAACTCACCCGAGCCCTCAGGGCTCCAAGCCAAACATACACACTAACTCAATAACATCCTACAATCTCATCTGTGCGATCAAATCGCCAAAATAACATCATATACGTAGAATCAAGACTCAAAACACATGATTTTCTTCTAAGTTTCATAAACTTTCAAATTTGGAACTTATAGTCCGAAACACGTCAAACGACGTCCGTTCTCAACCAAACTTTACAGATAGCGCTTAACGCATATTTAAGACTTCTACCGGGCATCATAACCAAAATACGAGCTCGATACCATAGTCTTTTAATAAATTTTCATTTTTATTTTCCTTAATAATTTCAGAAAAACAATTTAACAGAAAAAAAATTCTTTTACTCGGGTTCTAGGCCTCGTATTTCGACTCCGAGCACATGCCCAAGTCCCATATTCTTCTTCGGACCTTTCAGGATCGTCAAATCACAGGTCCGGGTCCGTTTACCAAAAATGTTGACCGAAGTCAACTTTTATCATATTAATATCAAAATTTCTTCAAATTTTTTTTCCACATATTTCAACATAAAAACTTTCCGGCTACGCACCCGGACTGCACACGCAAATCGAGGCAATTATAAGTGAGGTTTTCAAGGCCTCGAAAGCACGGAAAAAGGGAGAAATCCGGTGATGACCCTTTGGGTCGTCACAATGGCAAATCAAGTCATCATAGGAGCTCTCTTCCAGGAAGGAACTTCACAAGTTAGACCACCATACTTCAATGGTCCATATTTCTTTCACTGGGAAATACGTATGGAGATCTTTGCAAAGGCCTATGACGTTAAAGTTTGGAGAGTCATCAAAAAGGGAAACTATCCCTTGCCTACTACTACTCCACCACTTGCTAATCCTGAAGATATAGATTTATATACAAAAGAGCAAATGGAAGTAGTACAAGTTAACAATAAGGTAAGAAATCTGCTGTACAATGCTATAAGTGGTAAAGAATACGAGAAAATCTCTAGCTGTGATACAGCCAAAGAAATGTGGGACAAGCTTGAGGTTACATACGAAGGAACCAGCAAAGTAAAGAAAACGCATATCAATATATTGGTTCATGATTATGAACTCTTCTCTATGAAAGAAGGAGAATCTATTGAAGAAATATTTGCCAGGTTTAGCAAAATAATTATTGATCTTAAGGCATTTGGCAAGCCATATACTAGTAGCGATCAAGTCAGAAAGATTCTCAGAAGCTTGTCAACCACTTGGCAGACCAAAATAGTCACACTTGAATCTCAGGATCTAAACAAATTGTCATATGATGAACTATGGGGAGAACTCATAGCCTTTGAAAGGACACATCTTAAGAAAACTAGTCAAGAAGAGAAAAAGAAGATAGTTTCATTCAAAGCCTCAAATGAAATAGCTGAAAACGAAATCGATGATGATCCTGAAGCCCTACAAGAAGAAATTGCTATGCTATCAAGAAACATGGATGGGATAATGAGAAGATTCAGAAACACAAAGAAAGGAAGAATTCCACCTAGAAGATCCAGGCAATACAATGAACAGGAGAAAAATGATGGAAAATGCTATGAGTGTGGAATATTTGGACACATTCAAGCTGAGTGCCCAGAACTAAAAAGAAAGATTTCTAAATGTTTTAACAAGAACAAATCCTTTGGAAGCTGGAGTGATGAAGATAGTTCAGAGCACGAAGAGATAGCAAATCTTTGCTTTATGACGATTCTGGAAAATGAGATGAACAAATCCTCAGGATGCTGGACAGATGAGGACACTTCAGACGAAGAAGGCAAGGATGATAATGAAAATTGTTTCATGGCACGAGGTGAAATAAATGAGGTAAGATCTTATGACTGTGAAAGATGTAATGAATTATAGGATATTCTTGATTTAACTCTGAAAGATTCTCAAAAAATGATGAATGAGCTTAACAGACTAAATAGAGAGGTTAAAGATTGGAAACTCAAACACGAAGTATGTAAAACTGAAAAATAAGTACTTCAAGAAGAGTTTGAGGAATTGCAAATGCAACTTAATGGCATGCGCAAATCCACCAGTCACAGTTCTATCAGGTCAAACCAGGAGACTTACAAGTCAACTGGAAAAGGACCATCCAGAACAGAGTCCACTAGTACTAACACCAATGAAAGATCTAAAGGTAGGTCAGATCTCTCGTGTCACTATTGTAACAAAAATGGGCACAAATATTCTTTTTGTCACTTTCGTAAAGCTAACGTGTTAGGATGGGTTTGGAAACCAAAAAATAATTCTAAATCTAGTAATACTAACCCTACAGGACCCAAGCAAGCTTGGGTACCTAAAAAAAGTGATCATTATATTTTGCAGAAACACCACAGAAGAAGCCGCAAAGGAAAATGATATCTACATAGTGCGTGTTCCAGTCACATGACAGGTGACAAAAACCTGTTCAAAGAAGTTACAAAAATTGATGGAGGAAGCGTTAAGTTCGGGGATGACTTAAAAGGTAAAATAGTTGGTACTGGAACAATTCCCTTCAATAAAAACTGTGACGTCACTGAAGTGTATCTCATTGATGGACTCAACTACAATCTCCTGATCATAAGTCAACTGTGCGACTCAGGATATAAGGAAAACTTTAAGAAAACATGTTATGCTATAAAAGATGAATCAGGTAAAACAGTCCTTCATAGTAAAAGGTATGGAAATGCTTATATTCTTGATAGTTTTGAAAAGATAGATGGTCATATTTGCTTATCATCCATGTCTGATGATCCATGGTTATGGCATAGAAAACTTGGTCATGCTAGCATGCATTTGGTAGAAAAGTTGTCCAAACATGAGTTAGTTGTTGGCTTACCCAAAATGAATTTTTCTAGAACTCATATCTGTGATGCATGTCAAATTGGTAAGCAAACCAGAAAATCTTTCAAAAATAAGGACATTATATCTACTTCTAAACCTTTGCAACTGCTTCATATGGATTTATTTGGACCAACTAAAACTGCCAGTATAGGAGGAAAAAGATATGTTTTTGTCATTGTTGATGATTATTCACATTTCACTTGGCTAATTTTCTTATCTCATAAAGATAAAGCTTAAGAAATTTCGAGATTTTCTGCAAAAAGATTGAAAGAGAAAAGGGAAATCTGATTTAAATAATTTAAATCATGGAGGAGAATTCGAAAGTAGAGCATTTGAAGATTTCTGCAATGATCAGGGGTACACTCATAATTTCTCAGAACCACGTTCACCGCAGCAAAATAGGGTTGTAGAAAGAAAAAACATAACCCTCCGAGATATGGCAACAACTATGTTACTCAATCATTCACTACCAAACCACTTCTGGGCAGAAAGAGTACGTACAACATGTCATATTCTCAATCAATGTCTCATAAGGCCCATTTTGAAGAAGACTCCCTATAAATTATGGAAAGGTAAAGGTCCAAACATCATATACTTTCATCCCTTTGGAAGCAAGTGGTTTATTCACAATAACGGCAAGGACAATCTTGGAAAATTTTATCCAAGAAGTGATGAAGGTATTTTTCTGTGTTATTCATTGAATAGTAGAGCTTTTAGAGTCTATATTAAATGCACATTATGTGTAGAAGAATCTGTACATGTAATATTCGATGAAAATAATCCCTTGGTCGAGAGAGAAACTACTACAGGTGAAGAAGAGCAAGCTCAAGAAAACAAGGAGACTAGCAAAACTCAAGAGTCAACTAATGCAATCAGCAGCAGTATACCAGATCATCCAACAGAGTCGACTAAAAACATCGTACACCCAAATGAATGGAGAGGCAAACCTGAATATCCTCAAAAATTCATCATTGGGGATCCAAATGAAGGAATGAAAACCATGGGAGCTCTCAAAAAGAAAGCAAATGTTGCGTTAATCTCCCAAGTTGAGCCAAAAAAGATTGAGGAAACTCTAAAAGATTCGAGTCGGGTTCAAGCAATGCAGGATGAGTTAGATCAATTTAGTAAAAATCAAGTGTGAAATTTGATACCCAAACCTTAAAATGTCTCTGTAATTGGAACGAAGTGGGTCTTCAGAAATAAATTGAACGAGGATGGAAAGGTCGTAAGGAATAAAGCCAGACTAGTTGCTCAGGGTTATTCATAACATGAAGGAGTCGACTATGACGAGACCTTTGCTCCAGTAGATCATTTGGAATCTATTCGAATTCTTTTGGCATACGCATCACTCAAAGGATTCAAAATCTTTTAGATGGATGTCAAAGCGCCTTTTTGAATGGATTTATTAAATAAGAAGTATTCATGAAACAACCAGCTGGATTTGTGGATTCAAAGTTTCCCTATCATGTAACAAGCTTACTAAGGCATTATATGGACTAAAACAAGCTCCACGTGCATGGTATGATAGACTTAGCTCTTTTCTTGTTGATCATGGCTTCACAAGAGGTAAAGTAGACACTACTTTATTTATTAAAAGATCAGCAGAAGGTAATCTCATTATTCAAATTTATGTTGATGATATTACATTTGGTAGTGTTAATCCTCTTATGTGCAAGGAATTTTCGAATCTGATGCAAAGCGAATTTGAGATGAGCATGATGGGAGAGTTAACATTCTTTCTTGGACTTCAAATTCAACAATCTGAAGAGGGAACCTTTATATGTCAAACAAAATATACAAAGGAACTGATCCAAAAATTTGGCATGAGCAATGCAAAATCCATTGATACACCAATGAGTCCTTCAATAAATCTAGACAAAGATGAATATGGAATTCCCGTGGATAAAACCAAATATCATGGGATGATAGGATCACTATTATATCTGATAGCAAGTCGATCGGATATTATGTTTAGATGTGCCAGATTCCAATCAGCTCCTAAGGAATCCTATTTAACTACAGTGAAGAGAATCATTCAATGCCTCATTGGGACTGTATCTCATGGACTATGGTATCCTCGCTCTAACTCTTTTAAACTAGACAAATTTTTCGATGCTGACCTTGCAGGTGACTAGGAAGATAGAAAAGGCACTGGTGGCACATGTCAATTACTTGGAAAGGCATTGATATCATGGAATAGTAAAAAATAAGTATCAGTTGCATTATCCACCACTGAAGCTGAATACATTTCTATTGGACAATGATGTGCACAACTACTGTGGATGTCTCACCAACTGGGTGACTATGAACTCTCTTTTAAACCTATACAAATTTTTTGTGATAATTCTAGTGCTATTTGTCTTTCAAAAAATCCCGTGCATCACTCTACAGCAAAGCATATAGACATTAAGCATCATTTTATTAGAGATCATGTGCTTAAGGGAGACGTAGAAATATCTTTCGTGGGTACTACTGATCAATTAGCGGATATTTTTACTAAGCCTCTTTTAGAGGATAGATTCTGTACATTAAAGAAATTACTTGGGATTATTTGCTTAACTAATAAACTATAGGGCCCATGTGTACTACAGTTTTTTTTGCAGGTCTAATGATTGTACTTTTCCCATGCATTAATTACGCCTCCATTTTCTTTCCCTCTCTTTTCATCTTCTTTCACATCAGTTCGTCATTCAAAGTAGGAAAGACAATCATCGTGTCCCTTAAACTGACACCTTTTCCTTTTCCGCACTCAACCGTTAGTAGGGTTTTCTTCTTAAGGGGGAGAACCTCTTTCAATCACTTCATCCCTGGACTCTAGAAAACCCATCTCCTTCTCCAAAGCTCCAACTAAACCATCCCTCTTCAATGGCCAAACAACCTAGAAATCCCTCTGCATCCACTAGAAAGAGTACCCGTTCCAAAACAAAAACCCCTTCTATACCTCTAGAAAAGGTAGACCTAGGGTCTGACCACTCTGAAGGTTTCGCCTCTTCACAGGGAGATTTTCTCGGTCACTCTCAAACCTTAGGAGAAAAAGCCCTAGGGAAACGCCCTTTAGAAGACCCTTCTGTCTCTTCTACCCCAAATAAATCAAAGTTCGATCTCTCAGCCTCTCTAGAATCTAACCTAAATTTCTAGGATTCTCCAAATAAGGATTTATTCATTGCTCTGAAAGACAAGCCTATTGCTCATGGAAGATTAGTCGACCTAGATGACATGGAAGCCCTAAATTGTAAGATCAAAAACCTCTTTGTACATCAAGGGTGGGCCAAGTTTCTCTCTATCCCTCTGCCTAAGGTCTATGAACCCCTGGTAAAGATATTTTATGCCAATCTCTGCTCTAGTAAGCCTGATAGGTTGGAATCCTTAGTATAGGGTAAGCACATTGTTCTTGATTGTGCTCTATTTGATTCTCTCTTTCAATGTCAATGTTCAGGTTTCCCTATGCTGTTCAAAAACACCTGGCCCGATGATTTCGAAATTTCTTTTGACCAAGCAAAACAGTGTATTGCTGAGTGTTCCTCTTCTTCTCTTCTAAACCAATTAGTCCCAGTGACGTTAGTTTTGAGACTCGTGTTATGGACCACATTGTAGCAACCACTCTACTTCCCCGTAGTGGGTCTTTTCAACCTTCTCTCAATGGGACATTTTCTTAGTGTACTTCCTAGTGACCAAACTCAAAGTCAAGCTTTCCTCCTGAGTTATAAATTTCATGATTGAAAGCGCTGAAGATCCCACCAGTCTACCCTACGGCATGTTCATCACTCACATTCTGGAATCTCATCAAATTCCCCTATCCAACTATCCCTTTATCACTATCTCAAAATCCTACAACTCTAGAGCTTTTGCTAGTATGGGGTATGTTAGTGTCAAGGGCTCCTGGGTTAAGAAGCACGAGGGAGAAGTTAAGCCTGCTCCTTTAGAACCCTCTTCTAAGTCACCTACCTCTCACCCCAGCCCTGCTAACCCTGGTCTTGATGAAAACTTTGTGCCATTACCACTCAACTCTCTAAAATCAAGAATCTCCTCACAGCCACTCAGTCTACTGTTGGTGACATTCACGCCATCTCTACTTATGTGTCAAAGATAAGAGTTGCTATTCTCAGAGTTAGGGAGAATGTTGTTAAATCTTTCAGGGAAATTCATGACATGATGGATGGAGTGAGCATCTCAGCCAATGCTAGCTTTGAACAATTGAAGGAAGCCATCTGCAATACCCTTACTTATTTCTTATGTTGGTAATTGGATTGTTTAAGACATTTTTTTTGTTTTGTTTTGCTATGCTGCTGGTTTGGGGCTATTGTTTCAGACATTGGACAATTCTGTTTTCTTTTGCTTTAGGTGTTTATGACTGAACTCTCATGCTACTGCTTCATGCTATATATTCTATGTAGTTATTAGTTTGTTCCCTCTTTGCTGATGCCAAAAAGTGGGAGAAGTATATATTGTATCTGTATAGGTACAGTTGACTATGGCACAGGTAGCATCCTCCGTGACAAGAGTCGACTACAATGATAGACTAGTCAACTGCATAAACGGACTAGTCAACTGCATGAACTGAGTGGGAGTGCCAGTATCCTCAAACTACATATATTTAGGGGGAGTAAAATACAGGAAAGTCAACTGGTGTTTATACAAATATATTATTTTGACAACATCAAAAACGGGGAGATTGTTAAATCTGATTTTAATAATATCAATAATATATTTGTGCAGGAAATCAAGAAGAAGAGGAAATGCCTAAGAAAAGATATCAATCAGTGAAAATTGTGGAAAGTTGCGATGGAAAGAATCTTGTGAAAGCCTAAAACTAAGGCGTCAATCAAGGCCTACACATTCTAGGAGCAAATCAAGGAGATTCGCTGATCTGCCGACTTTGGGAAGACCAATAATCGATGAGCAAATCTTCATCTTCAACGGCTAGAAAAGGGAAGTGATCAAGAGCTGCCAACTATAGAAGGACCAACAATTAAAGAGCAAATCTTCATCTTCATCTCACCATTAATGACTGTAGAAGGAAGGCAATCAATCTTTTCTCATCAAGGAAGAGCAACGGCCAGAAATCCTATTCTTGGAAAGAATCAATCTCTTTCCAAGGATCAAATCCCTTGGGTTGCTGAAATCACGTCTGCTCAAAGTCTTCACCAAAACATTTATACTCAGTTTTCAGCCTTAGATAAATATATTTTGATCAAACCAAAATTCTCTCTTTATTCTACTACAAACAAATATTGTGGTTCATTGAGATCTGCAGTGTAACAAGTTAGAGAAAAACGAGAGTATAACACTGGTGAGGCATTGTATCAAAGAAGACGAGTGTTATAGGAACTGAGCTATCACATCATTTCTATTGTACTCGAAGAAACACAATTACTAAAGAGAGCTCCCTTGCAACCCAAGGGGACTGGACTAGGATTCACATTGAATCTGAACCAGTATAAAATTTCGGTGCCTTTAGATTTCTGCACTTACTTTCTGTATTTTATAATCTGCCATTACAAATGTTAGATTATTGCATTAAGTCGACTAATTGGTAAATCAGTCATCTAATAGAGTTTAAGTTTAAAATTTATATAATTCACCCACCCTCTTGTACTTTCACTAAACGTGTAGGTCAACTCCTGGTCAAGCCGGGAAATAATTGAAACCTTCAAAACTCATACTGGACCTGGCCTTAGGCCTGGCGTCCCCTGGATAATGCTAGCCTAGGCCTGACTTTAAGCTGGCCTCGCCTGGATAAAGCCTGGTCGAGCTGGCTTTTGCCCGGCTTCTCCTTTTCACCGTCACTACTAAAAAAACCAGGGTTTAGCGACGGACAAAATCTGTAGCTAAACAGAAAAATCCGTCGCTAATCTCATTTAGCGACGGATTATCAAAAAATTCTACTAGCAACGAGCATTTTAGCGACGACGTTCGTAGCTAATTCTAGTTTTTTTTGTAGTGCGTTCTCGAGTGCACTTTCGACATTTAAGCATCCCTTTAGCTCTACTTTCATTTCCGATGTATCTACACATAAAATAGACTTCATTGCGCTCAAACAAAGTGTAATTTTATATTAAGCATGTAAAACGCAAGGCATAATGTGCTAAATCATGAATTCTTGCCACACATCACCCTCCCATCGGGATAAAAAGTACTATAATCCCGAAATTAGTTATGCTATGATTTTATCCCAACCAAATATGGGATGAACTCATCTCAAATTTAATTTTGAGATTAATTATCCCTTATCTCTCGTACCAAACGTACCAATGCAAAGATGGTTGAAGTTTAGGAATGGTGACACCGAGAGCTTTTCTAGATTTAATGCCTGGATCGGAGGCCCACACACTAACACAAGCATGTCCAACAGTGAAGGAAATGTGAGAATAGATAATCGTCAGAGGATACAAAAAAGTGGTCAAAGCCAATGATTATGTAGCCAATTATCCCGAATAGAATCTCATGCAATTCTTACAATTATAACGACTTTTTATGTCTTTTCGTACTAAATTGATTATTGCTCATTTAGTAACAGTTGTCCCCACTTTCTCTCCATCCATATACTAAAATAATCTTTACTATTTTTTCCATCTTTCAACATTAGCAATAATGTAGATGCATTATTATATTGTTAAAACATTTCATTTGGTAGTTTTGGATCTACAAAGGAAATGACTCATGCAAAAATCCAAAAAGTTTTGCCTTTGTTTAGGAGGGAAATGAAAAGTTGGTGGCCAACTCTCTGAAGAAAAATAATGCCATTATAACACTTTCAAACTATTCTCTAAGTGAGACTTCCAGCGTATAAGAAAACTCCTTCCAAATTAATGAAAACAATTTCCCTTTGCTTACTTTTCTTTTGGAAAATTTTGGACGCATGAGGAAGGTTATGGGTTCGAGTCGTGAAATTAACTATTAATATTATTGATAATTTATATTCGAAATCAGAAAATTATAGATAAAAAGAAATGTTAGTTTAATAAAATAAAACATAAAATAATTTATGAGTCCACAAGTTGTTTTTGTGTCCTTAAGAAATTTAATCCCCTCACTATTGCCCAATGTTAAATTACTTTCTCCCAGGATAGAACGGAAAAATTATTTTGTAATACTGGCAATCAAAATTACAGAACTTCAACGAATTCAACAAACGTAGCAAATCATAGTTGACACTTAATTATTTGAAAAAATAATGCAACAATGTATAAAAGAGGGGAGAACTTTTCAGATTTTCCATGAATGAAAATTGAGGCTATTCCACTAAATTTATAGATAATGAAATGGTGAGATAAGGAGGTGCAATTCAAAAGGTATCTCTTTCATTTCCCATTCACGAAACCTAACAAATACTTGGTGCATCTCTTTTCCGAACCTTATGTAAATACAAAATGCTTAATGTATTGGGCTGACGTTTTTCTTTTGTGTGCATGTAACATAAGGTGGGGATAGGGAGAGAAGATAGAGAAAGTCGTGTTTGTAGTTTACGTTATAATATGAGGGATAACACTATCATGAACTATTTTATGTGTATAGCAGAGTTTGCTATGTTAAAATTGTTAAAATAGAACGGGTTAGTCAGTTTTTGGACTGGTCATTCAAAAATAGCCAGCATTTTCAAAATCATTGAAAAATAATCACTACTTTGGTGTAACAGGGACCGGTCCAACATGATATAATGGAGATCGGTGCACCTGCATGTAACGACCCGACTGGTCGTTTTGAATAATTACGCCCGATTCGGTAGTTTGAGGCTCGAGAAGCTTCACATTAGGTATATCGACTTGTGTGCATGGTTGGATTCGGTTTCCAGATGAATCAGAATTGAATTGGGAGAAGGAACCTAGTTTTAAAAGTTTAAAAAGTGAAAATTTGCCCGGAATTGGACTTCTGAGTAAACGGCCCCGGAATGGGTCATGGGTGATCCCAACAGCTTCCTATGATAATTTTGGACTTAGACGCCCGTCCAGATTCGGATTTGGAGGTCCTTAGGGTAAGTTGAGGCATTTCGGCGAAAGTTGAAAAAGTTGAAGTTTGGAAAATGGAGAAGTTTGACCCATAGTTGACTTTTGATGATATTGGGGTCAGAATGCGATTCAGAGAATTGGAGCAGCTCTGCTATGTCATTTTGGACTTGTCTACAAATTTGACGTTATTCCGAGTTGAATTGATAGGTTTCAACATGAGATTTGATATTTGAAGATTTGAAAATTAATAAGTTTGATCTTTGGTTTGATTTGTTTCTTTGGTGTTGTTTTATGTGATTCGAAACCTTAAGTGAGTCTGTGCTAGGTTATATGACTTGTTTGTGTGATTAGACGGGATTCCAGGAGCCTCGGGTGTGTTTCGGATGGGCTACAGGTCATTTTTCTCCTATTTTGAACTGCTGTTTTCTGCTTCTAGTATCCTCTTTCGTGTCCGCGAAAGGCCTTACGCGTTCACGAAGCTTTGTTGATGACTACCTGAAAATCCTTCTTCACGTCCGCGTAACTCTTCTCACATTCGCAAAGCGCTGCTTTATTTCTCATTGCGTTCGCGTTCGCGTCCCCCATCACGCGTTCGCGTAGCTATGCAATTCCACTCTTTATGTTCGCATAGAATTTCACGCATTCGCGAAGAGCAATCTCTGGGCCATAATATTTTCCGTCTTCGCGTTCGCGTGCGTGCGTGCTTCTGTGTTCGTGAAGCACATCTGGGCAACCTTCATTTTTCTTCTTCCCGAACGCGATACTTCCTCCGTGTTTGCGATGCTTTAAATATCTGGGCAGAATATAAGTTTTCCAAATTGAGGGTTAGGCCATTTTTAATATTTTTGGAGTTCTAGAGCTCGGTTTTGGGTGATTCTTTGTGGGTTTTTCAAGAAAAATGATTGGGTAAGTGTTCTTCACCGAGAATTGATTATATTCCATGAATTTGTCGTTATTTTTATTATTTAATTTGTGATTTGGGTTAAGTAAAGTGTTGTTTTTTGAAGAAAATTCCTAAAATAAAAAAATCATGATTTGTGGGACCAAATGGTGTCGGAATTGGATAAATTTTGTATGGTTGAACTCATCTTGGAAAGGGAGATTAGATTTGATAAAATTTGATGGGTTCCGAGGTGCGGGCCCGAGGGTCGACTTTTGGGTCAGTTTTTATATTTTTATAAAGATTGAAACTTTACGATCGGGAATAGTTTCTTATATGTTTTATTTGTGCTTTGAAGTTAATTTGGTTAGATTTGAGCCGTCCGGAGGTCTTTTCACCCGAGAAGTGCATTTTAGAGTATCAGTTATCGTCTTTGAGGTAAGTATCTTGCCCAACCTGGTGTGGGAGAATTCCCTTTAGGAATTGAGTCTTTTATGATAATTGTAGTCCGTGCATGCGAGGTGAAGAGTGTGTGCTCGGACTTATTTTTGGAAAATTTACCTCTAGGATTCTTAGGTCCTTGTGTGGAAAGTATCCTGTAATGATTGGATTTTTTAGTTGCCTAAATTGCCTCTATATGCACCATATGACGTTGGTAGGCTTCCTCTAATTGTTACGTGATACATTGATCCTAAATTGCCTTAATTGAAGTGATTGCATTCCTTATTGTTTTGATATTTCTTGGTTATGAATTCCTCTATGACTTCGTGCAAATAGGTTACATGTCCAATTGTTGTGGTTGCTGGCGTAGTTATCACGTGCTTATTACATCTTGTTGTGTAGATGAGGTTTCATTGCGAAGTTAATTGTTGGTACAAGTTTGGTTATAGTTGATTCCCTTGCCGGAACATATTTAATTATGGTTGTTGACTCCCTTGCTGGGATATTATTGTTTTCTTATTATTCCCTTGCCGGAATATTGTTGTTTCCTTATTATTCCCTTACCGGGATATTATTGTTTCCTTATTATTCTCTTGCCGGAATTATTTTATAATTGATGATAAGATATAATGAAATGGGAGCGGGTGGTACGCCTACCACAAGATGTAACAAAATGGGAGCGGGTGGTACGCCTACCACAAGATATAATAAAATGGGAGCGGGTGCTACGCCTACCACAAGATATAACAAAATGGGAACGGGTGGTACGCCTACCACAAAATATAATAAAATGGGAGCGAGTGGTACGCCTACCACAAGATATAAGGAAATGGGAGCGGGTGGTACACCTACCACAAGATATATGAAATGAGAGCGGGTGGTACGCCTACCACAAGATAAGTGAAATGGGAGCGGGTGGCACGCCTGCCACGAGATAAATAAAATGAAAGTAAAATTCTGTGTTTGGTTTTACTCATCCTTGTTAGCGATTGGATTTTAGTGTCGTGCACCTTCGGTTTGCTATGTTTAGTTGTTGCTATCAATTCAAATGTTTAAACTGTTTAATTCCTCTATTGATCTGATCCTTTATGTTAGAACCCACAATATTTTCAATACCTCACCGTACTTATATATATATATATATATATATATATATATATATATATATATATATTTATACATTCCAATGCTTCAATCTTCAATAAATGGTACATCCCTATTCAATTAGTTTTTCAATATTAAATTCCCTTAAACCGTCTGTGGTTGTACTTTACCTAAAAAGGAATTTCTATTAAGTTTTAAGTTATCAACACCCCTATTAAAGGTAGTAATTCTTCTGATGTTGTATTTTAAATTTAAAGGGGTATCTTCTTACTCGAGTGATTTCTAAAATTAATTTCATCTTTTCTCGCCGATTTTCCAAACTTATTTAGAAATTCAGATTTAAATTATGTTATGTAAATAGGACTTCTTGAACATATTAAGTGAATTTTGTAAGGACATTCGGTATTGCACATCATGGGGACTTTGTTGTCAAGCGTGAGATGGAAAATATGTGGGACCGAGGTGCCATATGTGCTGTAAGTTCGAAAGTTGAGATTATGATATGAGAAATCGAGGTTTGAAATGGTCGGGATGATATATTAAACATGATGTGACTGATTGAGTTGACATTGTCTTCTTTAGTTGGATACATTCTTACTTGTCTCTGTTTGTGTTATAGCTGTGTTGAATTGTTTGGGTTATCTAAACTACGTGATCTCCGTTCGTTACTATCCGTGTTCTCCCTTTATTGTTTATATTGTTTGTACTTGGATTTTCTCTCCGCAGTTGATATTACCTAGTTATCTTTATCTTGATGTTTATTATCATATCCTGTTAATTTTAATTGACCCGTAGCTGTTCTGACTGTTCCTCGTCACTATCCAACCGAGGTTAGTCTTGAAACTTACTAGGCACCGCCGTGGTATGCTCATACTATACTTTTATATATTTTTTTGTGTACAGATCCAGGTATCGATCGTTAGTAGTTGTGCGGGTCGTCGCAGTGGAGGCTCACGATAACCTCCTGCTGTATTCGCAGGTCTCGGAGTTACCTTCATTTGTAATTGCTCTTTTGTTTCGGGGCAGAGATGTATAATTTTGTGTAATTACTCTTAGATGGGCTTGTGACTTGTACCACCGGTTTTGAAATTTTTTATTTGTCTGTCTTCGTGGTATTTTGTGCGTATTTTCAGGTTAAGGACTGTAGCTATTAGCGGTGAGCGGAACGTGCGCGTGCAAACATAAGGAACAACCCCGGCAAGGGTCAACAAGGGGCGGCAGAAGTAGGACACGAACATGCTAGTTAGATGCAACATCGTCGTATATACCAAGACAATTCCCAGGTTCTACTTGCAGGAGTTGGTACCTCCTGTTTTCCTTTTCCCATTTATTACATTAGTTAATTTTTGCAATCTTAGTTCCTATTAGTTTATTCACAGTATTAGTAAGCTTATAGTTGCATACTGTCTTGGTCTAGCTTGGTCTGTTGCCTTGTGTGTGTTAGTGTATTTCTCTTAGTTTGTCGTAGGTATAGTGGCTGTGGTCTGGGATGGTCGAGTGAGTTCATGTCCTCGGAGGGAGCGGGGGGTGGGGTGGGAGGTAGGGCAGGGGTTACGGGTGAGCCGAGAGGCAAGGGAGGTAAAGGAAACAGAGGTGCCTATAGGTTAAGAATCGGGTCATGGAACATAGGTACATTGACAAGTAAGTCTATAGAGTTGGCGAAGATTCTCCGAAAGAGGAGGGTTAATATAGCGTGTGTCCAGGAGACTAGGTGGGTAGGGTCGAGGGCAAGGGATACGGACGTGTATAAACTTTGGTACTCAGGAGTCTAGAGAGGTAAGAATAAAGTGGGTATCTTGGTGGATAGGGAACTCGGAGAGTCGGTGGTTGAGGTCAGACGAGTGAATGATAGATTGATGGTTATTAAGTTGGTGGTTGGAGAGCACACACTGAACGTCGTTAGTGCCTATGCGCCACATGCGGGCCTAGATGAGGAGGTTAAACGACACTTCTGGAAGGGGTTAGATGAGATTGTGCGTCAGGTTCCGCCTGCTGAGAAGTTGTTCATATGAGGAGATTTCAATAGTCACATTGGGGCAACAACAGGTGGCTATGGCGAGGTGCATGGAGGCTTTGGTTTTGGGGAGAGGAAGGGGGGAGGTACCTTGCTGTTGGACTTTTCTAAGGCTTTTGGGTTGGTGATTGAAAACTCTAACTTTCCGAAGAGTAAAGACCATTTGGTTACTTTTCAAAATGCGGTAGCGAAGACCCACATTGACTATCTCCTCCTCAGGAGGTGTGACAGCGGGTTGTGCAAGGACTGCAAGGTGGTTCCGAGCGAGACACTCGTGACGCAACATAGATTATTGGTGTTAGACGTTGGTATTAGGTTTAAGAGGAGGAAAAGTTCTGCTCGGGGAAAACCAAGAATAAGGTGGGGATCTTTGACTAAGGATAAAGCCCAAGAGTTGGAGTGTCGGCTGATGGTTATGGGAGCTTGAAGGAGTAGTGGAGACGCGAACACTGTGTGGTCAGCGACATCAGACTGTATAAGGGAATCTGCGAGAGAGGTGTTATGAGTCTCAACCAGTGTTTCTGGCGGGTACAAAGGAGATTGGTGGTGGAATGAAGTGGTCCAAGGCAAAGTGGAAGCGAAGAGGGCAGCATACCAGAAGTTAGTGGAGAGCAGAGGTAAGAACGAGAGGAAAGCGTGCGCAGAGAGATATAAGGTTGCTAGGAAAGAAGCTAAATTATCGGTCACGGAGGCTAAGAATGCGGCTTATGGTCGTATGTACGAGGAACTGGGAGAAAAAGGCAGGGATAAGAAGTTATTCCGGTTGGCCAAATTGAGAGAGAGCAAGGCTCGAGATTTGGACCAAGTGAGATGCATTAAGGACGAAGATGGTAGAGTACTGGTGGAAGATGCCCAGATTAGGAGAAGATGGCAGACTTACTTTCATAAACTTCTGAATGAAAAAGAGGATCACGATATTGTGCTAGGCGAATTGGAGCATTCCGAAAGCCATTGTGACTTCGGGCCCTGCAGGCGTATCGAGGTCGAGGAGGTCGTGGGGGCTATGCATAAGATGAGTAGGGGCAAAGCGATTGGGCCAGATGAAATTCCGATGGAATTTTGGAAGTGTGTAGGGAGAGCAGGTGTGGAGTGGTTGACTGGGTTATTTAATGTTATTTTTAAGGCAACGAGGATGTCGGATGAGTGGAGGTGGAGTACGGTGGTTCCATTGTATAAGAACAAAGGTGATATCTAGAGTTGTAACAATTATAGGGGTATCAAATTACTGAGTCGTACCATGAAAGTATGGGAGAGGGTGGTTGAAGCAAGAGTGAGGATGACAGTATCTGTATCCGACAACCAGTTCGGGTTCATGCCGGGTCGTTCGACCACAGAAGCTACACACCTTGTTAGGAGGTTGGTGGAATTGTACAGAGAAAGAAAGAAGGATTTGCACATGGTATTTATTGACCTGGTGAAAGCGTATGACAAGGTTCCTAGAGAAGTTCTGTGGAGATGCTTGGAGGCAAAAGCTATGTCGGTTCCTTATGTTATGGCAATTAAGGATATGTATGATGGGGCTAAGACTCGGGTTAGGACAGTAGGAGGGGACTCTGAGCCTTTTTCGGTTGAAATGGGATTACACCAAGGCTCTGCGCTCTGTCCATTCTTGTTCGCCCTGTGATGGATGCAATATCACACCATATTCAAGGGGAGGTGCCATGGTGCATGCTATTCGCCGATGATATAGTTCTGATTGATGAGTCACGAGCCGGTGTTAACGAGAGATTGGAAGTTTGGAGACATACTCTTGAGTCCAAGGGTTTCAAGCTAAGTAGAACGAAGACAAAATACCTCGAGTGTAAGTTCAGCGCTGGGCCGGGGAAAGTGGACGTGGATGTGAGGCTTGAGTCACATGTTATCCCAAATAGAGGCAGCTTCAAGTACGTTGGTTCGGTTATCCACGGGGAAGAGGAGATCGATGACGATGTCACACACCGTATTGGTGTAAGATGGATGAAGTGGAGGTTAGCATCTGGAGTCTTGTGTGATAAGAGAGTGCCAACGATACTAAAAGGTAAGTTCTATAAAGTGGTGGTTAGACCGGCCATGATGTACGGGGCTGAGTGTTAGCCTATTATAAACTCACATATCCAAAATATGAATGTAGCAAAAATGAGGATGTTGAGGTGGATGTGTGGGCACACTAGGATAGATAAGATTAGGAATGATGACATTCGGGAGAAAGTGCATGTGGCCCCTATTGATGACAAGATGCGGGAAGCAAGGCTCGGATGGTTTGGGCATGTACAGAGGAGAAGCCCAGATGCTCCAGTAAGGAGGTGTGAGCGGCTGATCGTGGAAGGCACGAGAAGAGGTAGAGGGCGGTCTAAGAAGTATTGGGAAGAGGTGATCAGGCAGGATATGGCGAGGCTTCAAATTTCAGAGGACATGACACTTGATAGGAAGTTATGGAAGTCGCGTATTACGGTTGTAGGCTAGGAGGTAGTTGAGTCTTGCGTTACTTTGTACCTTTGTGAGCCTAGTTCGGTGGGGTTTTGTCTAAGATAGCTAGGGGCAATGTCGTATCTTACTATTTTCTATTTTCGATGCAGGATCCATTTACTAACCATCGTTTTTGCTTTGAATTGTTTTTCCTGCATTCAATGTTTCTTTTTCCCTATGATTTTCGTGGTGAATCTAATATTCTCTTCTTTTGTCTTTGTATTATCTTGAGTCGAGGGTCTTTCGGAACCAGCATGTCTACCCCTTCGGGGTAGGGGTAAGATCTGCGTACACACTATCCTCCCCAGACCCCACGTGTAAGATTTTACTGGATTGTTGTTGTTGTTGTAAGTACGTCCCTTCTATCACCATGTAGATCGATCGGTTCTCCCAACCATTTTTCTTTAATTTTGTTCTTGGCCCATTTTTTAAAGCTTATTAATCCTAATCCTCGCTTTAGGTAAATCTTTATCCTCTTGAATCCACTTAAGAAAATAAAACATGCTAAGTAAAATAAAAAGAAGAGAGAACAAGAAAAAAGTATTTAGTTCATGCGTAAATTCAAGGACCTAGATAACACGTTTCGAAGATGCATTGAGAAATAAAAATTCCAACACCGATTCTCTCTGAAGAATATTCTATAATATTCGCAAGTTAATTTTCTTATTAATGCTTAAGTTCTTTCACACATTTCAATTCACGAATTTGAAATTTTTGAAAAAGGTTGTTGGGCCGGGTCTGTATTGGTCAAAATTTGATCGTTACAGTCAGCCTAACCGAGATCCCGTCCAAACGACGAGATAGTGAAAGATGACATGATTTGCTCCAAAATTCCGTACTCATAATACTCACCATGACAAAGAACGACACTCAGAAAATGATGAAAGTGGACGTGGTGCGAAGGTGTATTGACCCATAGTGAGGATTCCATACCTATATATAGGGGAGGAGTCCCTCATTAAAGGGATTTTTTTTCCTTTCTCTTCACTCTCTTCTGTAATCTTCTTAGCAAAAGGACGGAAAAGTCATCTTCCATGGAGGATGAAAATCAGTCATCTCCATCAATTAACAAAAGAAGAATTGACAAATATCAATAAGATTGATCACCTCTATTTCATGTTATGTATTATTTTCTGATTTGTTTATGGATTTGGAGGTTATTCGGTTTGACTAAGATTTACCTCTTTATTCCTTTTAATTGATTTATTAAAAAATGTTCCAATATCTTTTGAGTCAAACAGGGTCTATAATAAGAGATGCTAATTAACTCATTGACCCATTATCTTATTCTCCTAATTCTAAAAGCTATTTATAGCGTTTAAGTTCACTATTACGGGTTGTCGAAAAAGAGGTTTTCCTAACGTTTCTTGTGAAAAATAAACGGCGACTAGGGTTAGTTTTTTTACATCATCTAAAGGATATCTAGACTATAAAAACCAAAGAATATTTCCCGCATTGTGATGATTCCTACCGACCGATAACTCAAACCATGGTTATTGCATATTTACTTCCGCAATGAGAAATCCCTAAGTCTCTTAAACTAGTATTTACGTTCAAATAGTTGAGAAATTATGGATGTAAATGGCGTGTCTCAAAATAGACGCACCATATTGTTAAATTAGTTAGTGTTTGATGGGAGTATTTGAGAAGAGGTTATTTTGTCCCTCATTGGAAAAAGAAAGAAAGGAAGAGGTATTTAAAAGCACTTCTTTGTCTTATATAGTTTGAATATTTTGAGGTTGTTTTGGAGGGAAATTGAAATTTGACTATATTATTAATAGTCAAGATTGGGCACTTGGGCTTTGGGCCAATGAAGTAGCCCAAATTAATATTTTAGCCACCCATTTTTTGATTAATCAAAAACGTTTTAGCCTTTTTTTTTTAAATTTTAGAAAAAAATGTTTTAATATTTTTTAAATTCAAAATAAGGTGGCTATTGGTTAAGGTGCCTGTTACGAATAGATGAGTCTGTTGATTCCAACAGACTCCTAGAGGTATTATAAATACCTGTTTTATCTCCAAAACGAAATCAATCTAAAAAAACTTTCAATCTCTTTTTCTTATACTTATTTTTCTACAACTCACAACTATTTTGTTCTTGTGGAAATTCGAGTTAATTGCTGAAACTTGAATTTTAGAGGTTTTGTAGAATCCTGGAGGAATTCTGCTATAATCCCTACAGCAACGAAATTGGGAGGCTTAAATTCCTTAAGAACAATGACTACACTATCAAAGCCTAATTATTTCGTCCCTATATTGTGTTATATTTTCGAAGGAACTTGTCTTTCAATTTCACAAGAGTTGGGGTCCTTGAGCGGCCATGCATGTGCATGCTAACATCCACATGCCGTGTAACTACCAATTATATCTTCATTTCAATTTTAATTTGCGCAAGAAATAAATAAATAAATAAATACATAAAAATAAGTAACTAAGTAAATAGCTCGGCGACAACTTTTTGAGTTAAGGACCATGTGATTGTGCCACAATATACTACCTTCCCCACATTTGGCCTATCCTTTAATTTTAAAATACAATATAACCTATTATTTGTAAGTAATTATCAATCATTAATAAAAAAGGAAATTGAAATGTATTTTAATCCCTGTAAAAGAATAAATTCGTGGTAAAAAAAACTCTGTGAATTTAATTATTTTGAAATTACGCTTCATGGTAAGAATATCAAACACCTGTTATTTGACCTTCCTCAAAGATCTTTCTTTAATACTATATAGATAGCCATCACCTCTTCAAACTTAACATTCTCGAAATAGGAAAGGCTTGTTGCTTCGAATTATCCTGTTGTCGAACTCATTCAGAATTTAGATTTCCTTGGTTCAATCTTTATATTTTTATTATTGAATTTTTTATTTTTAAAATTATAAGTTTTTAAATTTAATATCTATTAAAACATTACTAATTATATTTATGCGTGTATCAAAATTACTGGTTCCATGACTCCATTTGATGAGATTGCCTAAGTAATTCTGGTGGAGTTGCAACTCCAATTCCTAGTAGATAACTGATTTTCAGGAAAATGACACTGTAGTTTGTATAACTACTCTCAAAATAATAGCCGAAAAAATATATAATTTTGTAAATTTTATACACTTTGTATGATATACAAAAATTATACAAATTCTATATACTTTTTCGACTACCGAATATAAAAGGCACTGGCTAAAAGTAATAATACCCCTTGATTTTCGTATGTAAAAACAGTTTCAGGGCTTTGTCATATGGGCCTTATGTTTATGATTAGGCCCTGAATAACTATTCAATTGTGAGACTTCATAATGGGGTCGAACTTGTTCGCTCTTTAAATTTAAAGAATTAACCTAAATAGTCGCCCATCCAACCTCTTAAACTAATAATATCCTATGAATATATAATATATGTATAATTTATGTATTATATATATATATATATATATATATATATATATATATATATATATATATAATCAATATATAAATTATGTATATAATTAAAGAAAAGTAAATAATAAATATGAACGGCTATTATGTAAAGATCCCTTTAAACTATCCGACTATATCTTTTGGTTTTGTTAACCTTCCTATTATCCAAAAAAAATTGCAAAAATATGACTCTTTTTGAGGTGATGTTTAACTTTTGACCCACACTAATTTTATGAGCAGAACTTTAAGATCAAAATTTAAAAGCATTGCGCATGGTACAAACAAGTGACAACACATGTTAAAATTAAAGTTTTGTAATGGGGCAAGCTACCCCTATTATAGCTGAGTTGCCCAGAATTAGAAAATATCTAATCCAAAATTCTTGAAGGGATTTTTACACGAATAGCCCGTAAAATTTAATATATTTTTCTTATTTTTTGGCCAGTATACATAGATTATATACTGATTATACATAATTATACATATATTATGCATGAATTATACATTAGCCGGTCATTTTTAATTTAAGCGATTGGGTGGGTGCTACGTAGGTTAATTCTTCATTCTTGAATTGGAGATAAATTTAGGAATGGCAAATTGGTGGGTTGGGCTAAATTTGGGCGGGTCAAGATGGGTTAGGTCAATAAATGGGTCATTGCCCAAACCAACCCAAAGTATACTTGGGCTAAGATGGGTTGGGTCAAGATGGGCTATACAATTGGTCATAACCCAACCCGCTCAACTTGACCCATATTTTAGAATCATGCTCATCTTGCATAAAAAAACCTTTTATCTTAAAATGTGTAAGTTAAAATTTTTTTTGCGGGTGAGGGTGGGGGTTGGAGCGGGTGAATGGTGCAGAAAAACGACAAAATAGAAAATTAAAATTTAAAAAAAAAAGTGAAATTTTTTTGAGGGAGTTTGCGTCGGGGGAGGGGGAGGGTAAGGTGGGTCGTTGGTGCAAAAAATAGAAAATACAAAAAAAAAAAGAAGTAAAATTTTTTTAAGGGGGTTGCGCGGGGAGTGCATGTGGGTGGGAGGGGTTGGGTATAGGATGGGTGGGTGGGTGGTGTGAAAAAATAAAAAAAATAAAAATTAAAAATATAAAAAAAAATAGAGGGGGTTTGCGGAGGGAGGGAGAGGGGGTGAGGGGTGGTGCAGAAAAACAAATGAACAGAAAATTAAAAATATAAAAAAAGAAATAAAAAAAATTGGGGCAACTAAGTAAATTTCTACATAAGTTGGATTGAGATACCTTTTGTTTTGGGTAAATTTCATGGGTTGTATTTGGGCTGCTTAATAGGTCAGAATGAGCTGTAAAAAATAATGGATTAACTTGTAAAAATTGCACGGGGCGCCCTATTTAGTTGCTCCCATTTAACCTATACCCATTTAACATATACCTAATTTTTTTAAAATTTTTTAATTTGTACCCACTTTTTAAACAACATCAACTCCCTTGCTCCTCCTCTTTCTCCTCCTTCGTTTTCTTCTTCTTCTTCTTCTTCTTCTTCTTCTTCTTCTTCTTCTTCTTCTTCTTCTTCTTCTTCTTCTTTCTTCTGCTACTGTTGGTGTTGCTATGAAACTTTAGTTCATGTGATGATTGTCATAAGTATGTTTATTAGATTATTTTAAAATAAATTATATTAATTGCGTAAGTTAGACAATAATTTATGAATATTTTCATGTAATTCTATTCTTTTCACGTTTATTGTTTCCAAAATTATGATTTAGATATTGTTGGCAATTCGATTATTTTATAATAATAATACACTATGAAAGAATAAGGTGATTATTTATCTAGCATGTTAGAAAGCTTTTTCAAAATCTTCATCTTATATAGTGTTGAAGTTTTTACAAATGAACTAAATAACTTTAGCATCTTCTGCTAAATTTTTTAAAAAAGTTTATGACAAAACTAATGAATCCAGGACAAAAACATTTCAGCTTATATAGTGCTGAAATTTTTACAAATGAACTAAATAACTTCAGCATTTTCTGCTAAGTTTTTGAAAAAGCTTATCCAGGACAAAAAAAACTTCAGTTTATTTAGTGCTGAAGTTTTTACAAATGAACTAAATAACTTCAACATCTTATCCAGGACAAAAAAACTTCAGTTTATTTAGTGCTGAAGTTTTTACAAATGAACTAAATAACTTCAGCATCTTCTGCTGAAGTTTTTGAAAAAATTTTATGACATAAATAATGAATCCAGGACAAAAAAAACTTCAGCTATTTTAATGCTGAAGTTTTTACAAATGAACTAAATAACTTTAATATCTTCTGCTGAAGTTTTTGAAATTTTTTTATGCGAAATTAATGAATCCAGGACAAAAAAACTTCAGCTATTTTAGTGCTGAAGTTTTTACAAATGAACTAAATAACTTCAACATCTTATCCAGGACAAAAAAACTTCAACCCCATCTACTAGAATGCTGAAGTTTTGTGTGATTGCCTTTGCCACTTCAGCCTCGTATGCTGAAGTTATGCGAAAAAGTGGGTACGCTTGCAATTTTTTTACAAAACGGGCATAATTTAAAATGTGACCCAAAAAACGGGTATAGATGCAAATCCCCCGATTAACTTGGGCTGGGCCCAAATTAACCCATGAACTAAAATGTTTGTAATCCAATTCATTAATTGAATGAGTTTGAACTCAAATTGTCACCCCTAGAGATAATTAAATCCAAAACACGATAACGAATCATTCTTCTATCTAAACCCACATCTAAACGGGTACATCACTCAAAATTCTCTTGTTCCTTTAGGACCATCTGATAAAATTGGAAGGAAATGGAGAAAATATTAAGTTGTTCGCGGACCTAATTATATTGACAAAAAAAAAAGATTGTGTTCTTTACCTATGACATCATTTTTTGGCAGAAAATATGTTGAAGATAAAAGGGATTTTACATACCCAATTCTCGAATTCTGTTTAAAATGTTTGGTGTCCTCCTATACATTATGACAATGCCGTTAGATTACTATAAACAAATTCTCACATCACAGTATATACGAAAAATAGGAAAAACGGAGCTAAAAGTCGGCGAAGATGATGACTGCTATGGGTGTTAAATAAGCAGGTAGGGCCGATTTTGGACGGGCTAAAATGGACAGAGTCAATAACCCACCCAAAAGTAATTAAGGTTGTGATGGATTGAGTCAAGTTGGGCAAAAATTTGGGTCACAGCATAAATGCCCATCGAAATCAAAATGTGGTTCTTTTGGACTCAAAGAACCGAAATGTGTAGAAAAAAAATATGGTGATCAATTTATATATAATATTTTTTAAAAGGACGCTATACCTTAACGGCCGTTTGTCCAGTTAAGTATAGCATTCTTTTAAAAGACGCTATACATATAACGTTCTTTATTAAGACGCTATATATATTACGTGCGTGCACAAATAATTCTTCTAGGCTTAACTGACATAACAATAATTCAACTGGTATAGTGCCTTAAGCTAAGGCGCTATACCTCAAATAATTGAACCCCGGACTAGTTTTCGCTTTATTTAAAGACGTTAAGAATTTTGTAAAAATTCATTTAGAAATATTCTGAAGTCTTGTGAAATTTTTCTTCGTTAAGTTATTTTACATTTTGTCATAATGTCTTAAAAGCGAGGAATTAGGGTTTCATTATATTGGGGGAGGGGGGATGAGGTTGTGGTGGCGAATAACTCATTAAGCTATAGTTTATCTCCACAATGTCATGTTTAGTTGCCACTTACAATGGAGTACGATACATTAGTATCGTTGTTATGCAAAAGAAATGTGTGTGAGCAAACGTTGGTGAATATTTAAGTAACCGAAAAATATCCGTATTCTGTGACTTCACAAGGGGTTGCTTGTTATGCTGAGTTTAACATTGAAGATGATGAAACTCTGAGAGATTTTTTGAGGACTCCAGATTAATATTAGAAATTTATTGTGATAAACTTGTTGAAAATTTACGTCAAGGCTGAAGACGTTCGCAATAATGAGGTTGCGCAAAGTAGGGATATTCCTTAATCTTCGGGTGGTTATATTGGAGCAGTTTTAGCCGAAAGAGTTTGGCCGGAGTTAAACTTATCTCCACGGGCGAATAAGAAGCGAGGAAGTAATTTCTTCCCTAGTTGACATAATCCACATGCCGAGTGGTAAACTTCAATTTTCCTTTATGTTACGATGTAAATTTTGTGTATTGAATTTGTATTATCACTCATATATTCTACATGAGATACCGACCATATATGAATTTTACAAGTTATGAACCAATGACTAGTTGGAATATGCCTAGTTTTTGTGCGTTAGATCATGGTGGCCCATTCAGGAGTCAACATCAACAATATAACGTGCATCATGGGTTATCAACGCATCATGATTTGTAAGTGAATATATAGAATTATATGTAATATTTGGACCAATTTGAGTAACTCATTATTTCTTTGGTTGTGCAGTGAAAACGAGCAACTTGATTATCGTGTCCTTACTCAATTTTTCGAAGATAACATATTTAATCTGGATCTAGCAGATGCCCAGAGCCAGGAAGAGAATAGTGATTATGACAACAACGTTGATGAGTCTAGAGATGACACACTCTTCCCTGACGAGGGTGATGATGAGGAGGAAGATAATGCAGAATCTGATTTGACGAGGTAGCATGCTCACCTCCCGTTAGACCAAGAGTGTACGGGTCTCATGTGTCATTTCATTTAAGGAAGATTCCCTACCTTGATCATTTGCCAAGTATACCGGATGCGGATGCCCTCACAAGGGATATTGACGAAATTCAGACAGTAATGTGAGATGAATCTAGATCAACGGTGCTGTCAAAGGGCATGCTTTTTCCTGATAAAGCGCACCTAAGCAGCGCGGTAAAAATGTACAACGTAAAAGAGTGCCGTGAGATGATGGCATGGGAGTCATCTCCGGATGTATACAAGTTTTTTTGCGGTAGATGATTTACGGGTTGTAATTTGTTGAAGTTTGACAAAAATTTATCCCACACAGGTGGGTTGTTAAGTTTGGTGGGAAGTTTTCCCCTATAAAAGAAGGCCTAATGTTTAGGATTTAAACACACCTCTCATTTGCCTTCTTTTCTTCTTAAGGCATTTGTATCTTCTCTCTTTAGTATTATTTCACTTGTATTTTTGGAGTGGAATAAAATATTGGTTGT
>MU692483.1:0-20623 GCA_026770625.1 Nicotiana glauca
CACAACTCCTTATATAACATAAGATATGATCGTTTAAAGTGAGGTCTTGTGCACACTCATTTACAATTTCGTCTAAAATTATGAAATTTTTTCCAACTTGGCTTAGACATAGGACTTTCCTTAGACCCCATATATCTTGTAGTACACCTCATATACTTGATATCATATTTAATTGGTATCCATCATAGTAATAGACCTCTTTCACATAATGAATAATATAATTAGAACACGTCAACTTTCTTACTTCGTCAAAAAGCGTTGAATTGTCCNAGTCGTTTGCTCAAAAGTCAACTCTCCGGTCAACTCTTTCCATTTGAGCTTTAAAAATAAGATTTTGATTTTTTTTTGAATTTAACTCCGAATCTTACGAAGACCAAACTTGACCACACATGATAGTCATAATGTGTATTACGAAGCTTCTCAAGGTCTTATGCCGTTGAACGGAAATGCGAATTCTTAAAACGAAAATTTGAGTCGTTACATTATTACTGATAAAATATTTTTTTTGTTTTAAATTTTATTCTGTTGTTCTTAATAATATTATGTAAATTTTTATTAATAAAATCACTGTAAACTGTTAGGACTTATATAGGGAGCACATTGAATAAATTTTTTGTTATGTATTTTTCTTTATTATATTATCTAATATTTAATATTATTACATTTTTAATAGAAATATTTATTAGCATATTACTTTATTTAATATTTTTCTCTGAATTTTATTTATTTATTTTCATTTTTATTTTAAAATAATTTTTAAAACTCCAATTTCAAACTACTCCCAAATTTGAATTGGTAATTCATTATTTTTTAATTTCATTTTTTATTTTAAAATTATTATAAAACCCCAACTTGAAACTACTTCCCGATTTGAATGGGTAGATCTTTTCTTTTTTCATTTTTTATAGCTATTTTTTTGCCTTTTATTTTAAAATCATTTAAAATCTCCAACTTGAAACTACTCCCACCCAATTTGAATGGGTAGTTATTTTTTTTATATATTCATTATTTATTTTTTATATTTAATTATAAGATATCTATATTTATTAATCCAAATAAAGTAACCAATCTCCAACTTGAAACTACTCCTACCCAATTTGAATGGATAGTTATTTTTTTATATATTCATTATATTTTTTATATTTAATTATAAGATATCTATATTTATTAATTCAAATAAAGTAACCAATTAATATATATATATATATATATATATATTTAAATTTAAAAATAATAACCAATAATTAATTATGAACTAAATAACTAGTTATGCCATGCGCTATTTTTTTAGGTTGCCACTTGGCTTAAGAACAGGGTTTTTTCCTCTCCTTTTAATAATATATAGATTAATAAAAAATGTATAAGTTCTTGAAAATGGTGACTACTAAGTATTTTATTTAGCCAACTCAATGAAGAAAGAATTATCTATACTATATTAAAAGCACGAAGGCCCTTAGCGAAATATCGTTCGTCTTTTTTACCCTTTTTAAAATAAAGTTAACATTAGACAAAATAGTCATTTGATTATTTTCCTAATACTTAAAAATAGTCATTTAATTAAGTCCCTACTATTTAGGAATAGTTATTTAATTACTCTTTTATATTTATAGTAATATTGACATATATACTAGGAAACGTATTTGTTCTCTACACAATAGGAAGGTTTCGTCCAACTCCATATTTAGGAGTATTATTAAATTTTTCTTTCTAATTTAGGAGGATCTTTTTTAGTTAATAAAAATTTGTCTAATTCACACACAGTAGGAAGGTTTAAGTATTCCTTTAGTTAATAAAATTTTAACTAATTCATATACTAGGATACTTTTGATACTTTCAACTATATTTAAATTTAGGAGTATTAAAATTTTACACTCGGAAAGTTCTTAAATTTTGAATAATTCATGCAAATACTAGGAAAGTATTGATATAAATTTTTGACACTGAATTTTTACAAAATTATATAAGATGAAGACGAGCTCTTTGAGAACTTATTAGAGTCTTTTTTCTAATAAAAGTTTTACATAATTTTATATACGCATGTAATTCTATAAAAAAGTTACAATTTCACCTTTTCATCATCATAATTTTGCCTTGTTCGAGCAACAACTACAAAATTAAGGGTTTCAGGTTCTCTTTCTTAGAGATTTTTTTTTTATATTAGCAGTTAAATTTTGCATTTATGTATTTGTATTAGTAGTTGAATTTTGCATGCACGTATTTACTCAATACATCTTATTTTGATGTTCTTGATTGTAAAGCTTGGTTGAATAGTATCCTTTTTGTATTAGAGGCGTTTGGACATAAGAATTGTAAAATTCCAAAATAGGGTGAAAAAAAATTTCAAGTAAAAATGGTATTTGAAATTTGGAATTGTGTTTGGACATGAATATGATTTTGGATTGTTTTTGAAGTTTTGTGAGTGATTCGAGTGAAAATTTTGAAAAATAGTATTTTTTTTTGGAGTTTTTCAAATTTCGAAAATTTTCAAAATGCATCTTCAAGTGAAATTGAAAATTTTATGAACAAAAGCTGATTTCAAAAAAAATTAAAAAAATTTGAAAAAAGGGGCTCTTAGACGGTATGCTTTAACCTTTTGTCAGGTTATTTCTTCTACTATTTTTTCTCGCTCTTATTGGACCTTTTTCTCCGTTTTAGCAGCTTTGAATAGTTCTTATATTGGGCAAAACTGTATTAAACTATTCTTAAAATTTTAAGATTTTGAAATTAACTAAAATTTTAGTTATAATTTTTTATGTTATTTGAAATAAGTAGGAAGTCCTAATATTTAATACTCTAAAATCAATTAAGATTTTACCTTATGAAAATTTTAAAAATAATTTATTTATTGAAACTAAAATGCATGCGCAACGCGTGTATCCTAAAATTAGTTTTTATAAAAGTTCCTAGATGTACTCCCTTTAAGCCAAACAAAAGCTACTCCCACCTCCCCTCCCCACACACGCACTCTCTCTCTCCCCTTTGTTGGTTGTTCTCTCCGCCTCTGACCCAATTAGGGCTTCGAGTAGATACAAGACAAAAGAAGAGGAATTGCTTGTGACGATCCTCAATTTGTGTCAGAGAGAGACACTAGGTATTATATTGCACTCTACCTTTCTGTTAATTTGCTTCTGAGTGTGTGGGTTGGCTCAAAATTTACTTCTTTGCCTAATGGGTATTTCAAAATGTTTAATGAAGACCAGTCTTGTTGAGTTTTCTTGGTTCGATTAGTACCAATTCGATTTCTCTAGTTTGAGTTGAATGTTTACTGTTTTTGCTCCGAATTTGAGGAGTTGTTTCCTTCTTTCTCTTTAAGTTTACTCAAAGAAATTCTCGTTTTCTTCGACACCAATCTATTTTTCTCGACTTTGATTTTTTTGTTGAATGTGGAAGGTTAGCACTACTATCTTGAGTATGGGAAGGGGAAAGCAGAAGTGTGTTTTATTTGTTTGAATGTTCCCATATCTTTATTGTTACAATTACTCCTGTTTGATTCCTGAGTCATATATAGCACTTCACAAAATTCCATTATCAACTAGTAGTACCAAATATTACTAACTTTCTCTCTTAAAATTTTTGATGATAGCGCGCACTTAAGTAAATGGTTCAATCATGCTTCACTTTTTTCTTTTTCTGTTGTGCTTGTATTTGCTTAATTGTGTCGTTTTCATACAAGTTGTGTTGCTTTCAAGTGTCAACTATCATTGTTTTGTTGAAAGACATGTGCTATTCCAACCAAATAAAGTGGTTGTCTGCACCGAGATATACTTGGCTCGTTGTATTTGACACCCTATCCGACTTGGAGTGACTTTCCAGAGAGTCTCGTGCGACAGATGTACAACCAATTTAAGGTTTTAATACAATTCTTATTTATTTAAGCATTATATTAATAATATTTTCATCTAACGTTACTTATTTTATTTGCAGACTAAGTGTTCCTGGGAGGACCAGTATAACCGTGAAATTTGTAAAAATTGGGAGTACAAATTGCGTAAGAGACTCTTGTGAGCACGTGATTTTTGCCATGCTTAAATTACTTCTATAAATTCCGTAGAATTAGGAATTTTCTTTATTATTTGAATTAATTGCATGATTTTGTGTCTTGTTTGCATTCTTGTGTGCATTTTTAGTTGCCATAATTCATAAAAAAAGGTACAAAAATAATGCATTTACATTTAAAATTCGATTTTATATTTTAGTGTTACTAGTTAATTAATATTACTAAAATAAGAGAAAATAGCAAAAAATAGTCCTTTTACAATTTTAAATTTTACATTTTTACATTTTTTGGTTTAGTTTCCTCTTGAATTAGGAATTAGTTAAGGTTGGAAATTAATTAGTATAATCTTAGATTTAATTTGGTTCTTTTATTTTCCATAATAAAATTAGAAAACAAAATACAAAAATCAAATTAAAAATCAAAGAAAAGAAAAAGAATTGAATAAAGAGAAGGCATCGGGCCCTTTGATTTTGGGCTCAATCTCGTCCAAACTCGTCCCTTACCCAGGCCCAAGACCCCCCAGTACCCGTTTCCCAGCCCAGTCCACAAAAATACCCCGCCCCCTTCCCCCTTCTTAAAAATGAAACGATGCCGTTTGGCGTCAATGGATCCTGACCATCAATCTTCCCTCATCCAACGACCCCAATTGATTTTTGTTTTTACATAAAAATGTCTTAAAACTTCAAACCCTAAAGAACATAACTTATCCTACTCGTACCCTCCCCCATCTCCAACCGCCACCACCATGTCTCCGCCTTATTTTGTCGTCCGCCGCCGGCCGGAAATCGTATTCGCCGGCGGCGATGCTCCAAATCCGCCCAAAATTTCACCACAAGTTCCCCTTTCCCTCCTCTTTCCAAATCCCCAAATACCATCCCTCAATTCCTAGCCAAACTTCTCGAACATTGGATCAAATTTTTCGCCAAAATGCAAACTCGTCCAAATAACCCCAACTTCACACCCTACACTCCCTTGACCTTCCTCATCCCCAATCCCTAGCTGAAACGTTTCGAACACCACTAACTCTCTTCGAATTTCAGATCGAAGTTCGACGTCAAACCCTAAAATTGGAGTCCTTTCGATTTTGGATTGGAATAGTCGTTGATGCTGTGTTTCTCATGGAAACACATGATTAAGCACAATTTCAGTCCGAATGCGACCAAAGCTCAACTGGAATCCGTCCAAATCTCAAATCTCAAGTTTTGAAGAATCCTAGTCTGTGCTGGTCCAAACCAGTAAGTGTCCTAAATCCTTTGATTTTTTTTAGTTTAAATCCTGTTTAGTTTTGATCTGATTCTTCTTTTTTGTTTTCTTTTCGTTTCTGTTAGTATTAATTAGGTCAAGCACTTTATTGTTAGTTTAGTTAGATTCTTCTTTGTTTCAGATATGTTTGATTTTCTTTTAATAGTCATAATTTGTTCGTTTATTAATTTAGGTTTGATTTGAATTTTAAAATTTAAGATTGAGCATGTTCTTAGCTTTGATTCAAAATTCTATAATTGCTATCCTAATTTTTCTGATTTCCTGTAGTATAATTGAGACTAATTGTTCCCTTTAGCTTAATTTCGACTCTGAGTTTCATTAAATTCAATAAATGTGTTCTTGCATTATTTCTGCATGGTTAATTGAGTCCTAGGAAGCCTTGTTGGATCTTTTATCATTTGTGTTAATAATACTTTCATTCTAGTTTAATTTGGATTAATTTTAGGCTGATTGGTTATAGCTGATTTAGACTCACTAGGATTAACTATAGTTAAATTTTAACTAAGGCCAATGATGTTGGGTTTGGTTAGTAATTTCAGGGGCAATCAAGGGTAGTTTAGGGATCCAAAATAGGCTGGTTTGTTAAGGGCCAGTAATTTCAAAACAAAAATAAGGGTAGTATAGGTATTCGAAAGGTAGAAAGCAAAGCTAGAATACCCTAGGGCCTTCTAGAAGGGGGCCTTATTGTAAGTTTTAGGATTCTTAGAGCAGTAACTTGGGCAACAAGCCACAAATTTAGGGTTTAATGACGAATTTCTAAAAATAAAAAGGGGGAAAAATTAGTAAAAATTTCCAGAACATTCTGCCCCCTTTCTTGCCTATAAAAGGCAGTCCTAGAACCTTGATTTACAAGTTTTTGGAGAAGTCTGAAAATCCCCATATCCCTTCCAGCATTGAATTTTTCCCAAATCCCTTCCTGAAATTCAGAATTTCAAAATTTGAACTTCAAAATCTAAGGAAGTTTAAAACCTCCAATTCTATAGCTTAAACCTTCTTTTAACTCTTAATTTCTATCAAAAATCCAAAAAATATATACAAAATATCCAGTAAAAATCTAAAAACACAGTTGCATTATTTTGTTTAAAGGTAATTTTGGGTTCCAGTTCAAATTTTGAATAAATTGGAGGTCAAATGAGTGTGATTTGAGTTGTTTTGTTGCTGATTGATTCCTGCTACTCTTCCTGGGGTTGTAATATTGAATTGGTCCTGAATTTGGTCTTATTTGCTGTTGATTTGAGCTGTTGACTGCTGCTTAATATTGCTAAACCTTTTCTTCTTCTTCTCATTATAATTCTAGGTACTTTCTTCACTTCAAATGCTGTATGGGGAATTCACTTCACAAGTATATTAGAATCGTTGAAGAAATGAGATGTTGTTGTTGTTGTTTTTCTCATAATTAGTCTACTGGTAGATGTATAGTAATAATAGTTGAGGTTGAACATATTCTGATTTGTAAATAACTGAACTACACAGACTGCTAGATTTGTATGATGATAATGTCAATTCTGGTACAATTCATGTTAGTCATTTGGATACTATAATTGTTAAACGTACTCGTCCAAGATGATTGATATACTATAACTGTTTAGATGATATTCATGTATACTCGTTTAGATGTAATTTCCTGATTAAAGGTTAGCAAGGTGATACTATAATTAATATGAACAGTTATAATTGTTTTCAAATCAAATATCCAATGTCCAGCATGCTAAATAAGTTCCGTGTATGATTACTTGCTAGACAAAATTCAGAATGTTTATATCATGTTTAGCTTAGATATCAAATTTAGAATTAATCAGTTATTGAAATTGGAGTTCACCTTTCCCTGGTTAGTTTGATCCATGGAATTGAATGGTTTGAAATTGTTGGCAAATTGTTTGGGCCCGTTGATAGGCCTAGGACACCCAGCCCAAGCAATTTTAGACCCCAATGTGAATGAAGATATTCCATTTGGGCTTGCGTTGAAGCCAGGACTGTTATCAGTCCGTAAAGCTAACTGGTATCGCTTTATTTGTCTGGGCCAAACCTTTAAGGCTCAAAAATTGTTATAAGTTAAACATCCTCTTAAAAAATTACATTAGGAATACGGGGAATTATTTTGCAATATAAATTCAGGTTTTCGAGTTAGGTAGCAGGTCCAAACTAAGAGGGTCCTCCCTTTTGTTTGAATTCAGACTTGAACTCGAGACCCGAATTTATAAATGTAAATTAATTAGGCCCTTTTAGAGACAAAAAATAAATAGAAAATCTTAGTTTGTTTTAAGTGATCCTTTAAATAAAAATGAGATGAGCCTCGCCAAATGAAACCCATAAATTGCGGGGCCCTCATTAAATGTCTATATAAAAATACTTAAAATTTGGGGTATGCCATTTAGCGAATTTCACGGCCTCCCCCAAAGATAACAACCCGCTAGTTGCTTTAGGTGCGCTTTTAATAATCTTACTTTCTAATATGGGCGCGTGAAGAATATTTTCGTATCTCATAGTTGAAAGTTAAGTGCAATACTTATGGCGGAATGAGTTCAGATTCAAGGAGACTAAAATGGCTGTGTTATGTATATGATGGTGGAAGGTGTGCTGAAACACTAAATTGAGGCGAAGTAGGTGGTTTATTTCATGCGGAGTGTTCTTAAGGGGTACGATTCTTATGTATATTGTTAGAAGATCTCATGTGTAATTGAAGGGTACGTGTTGTAATTTAAAAATTTGGGGCGCTTCAGAGAGTGGACTTAGCTGAGGTGGGGGTGAATGCGAGGTTTGTAGAGGATTTCAGTATCCGAGGATATATGTTTTCACAAACTTGTAGATGATGTGTGTTTAATCTCACTATGATATTGTGACATCATTAGAGTAAAAGTATGATGAGCTATTGAGTGTGTCCTGATATATGGCTTCGGGCCAAGTTGGGAAGGTTGCTATTGATTAGCTGATCGTATGGTTGTGTGCAATGTTGGTTCCGTTTTGAGGTATATCGGCGGATCAGTTCGGGTTGCAGAAATTGAGCCGAGGATGGCACGTGTGAAGGAAAATTTTGATAAAGGTTATACGATGCTTCGTAGATGTGAGAAAATACTAGGATGTCTTGAGCTGTTGTTGATAAAGAATGCTCAGTGTATAGATAAGAAATATAGTTGTTTGTATTGGTATGAGATCATGTTTTGCGGTGTCAGAGTGCTAATAAGGCACGAGTAGTTCTGTTCGTTAAGTCAGATAATTTGCAGTTGTGTAAGAGTGAATGACTCTCGAGAATGGTTTTATTGTGTCCAAGATTTGGAATGTAATAATCAAGTGTCTTAAGGTTGGGTATGTGGCTAGGGACTGTATTTTCATTAGGAAAGGATCAAGACTTGTGGTATGTTATGTTAATTAAGAGATTCTATGTATCAGTATCTGGAAAATAATGGTAACGAATTTCAGATTCGCAGGAAGTTCTTCAAGTAAAGTATTCTGGAACGTGGTATTTCTTGGAAGCATTGGCAGAGATGTTCTTGTTGGTTTTTACCGTGGTTTGAAGATGGTATATTTCCTATGGGTATGCGAAGCATGGAGTGTGTAATGATTTTTCTTCCAAATGGGATCAATGAAAGTTCTTGACTAGTTGAGTGCGTCGATGTCTGCGGCGCGGAAGGGAGATAAAAGTCCTCATGTTATCCTAGTATGGTATGGTATATGCGATATGTTGTGGAGGATTGTGATTTGTGTGTGTAAGGCTCGGTTCAGTTCAGAATAGAAAGTCATTAAATTCTTAAGCAGCATGGGCAGCTGCAGGTGATTTAAGAATCGATCTTCAGATGATTAGGGTGAGTGATCCTCATATGACTAAGGAAATGGTGTTGCTAATCATAGTGATTTGACGAGGGTATATGTTTCAGAAAAAGGGCAATGTGATTAAGTTGATGGCACTTCGGTAGTGTTGTGGCATTTTCTTAATAGATCGACTGTGGATATCTGAGTTTGTTTGATGGCATAGGAGAATTTTAAAATATCTTCGAAGGATGATTGGGTACTCGAGGTGTAATATGTAATTATACTGCAGAATTTGGGACCGAACATAGTAATTTGTGTGCTATGTGGAGCTGGAGACTAGGAGTTCTCATGTTCAGGCTAAGTAGTGGTTGTGGATAATGTGTATTGGTACCGTTAGAGGCTAATGGGATTGGAGGCCCGAGTGGATCCTTCTTTGTTGGTATGTTAGATTTTGTATATGATGTTGAGCTATAGACTGGTTGTCGCAATGTGGGTTGTTCTAGACTATTGTACTATGGGCTATGTCGGAAAATGCCACAGATTGCGTGGTGGGGTGCGTCAAATTATGCTCTATCGGAGCGGTTTGTATCCCAAAGACCAGCGGATGGTTGAGAAGGATTGCTTTCTTAATTGGGCCTTCGTGGCGGATGTCAGTGCAGAGGTTTCTACCATTGATTCAGTTCCGATATTGGAGGACTTTCTCGGATGCGTTCCTTATGGCCGGGCATGTCAGGCAAGATTGTGGATTTCAGCATTTATTTGGCGCCGGGCACCGTATCGTACGGCTCCGGCAGGATTTATAAAGTGGAAGGAGCAGCTTCTGGCTTCTTGGTATTGGGTTCGTTGGCAAGCCGATGTGGCTATGTGTTTAGCTTGAGTTGGCTTGGCTGGCCCCGAATTGTATTGATGAAGGATAGATTGATTCGATCGTTATTGATCCTACTAGTGATCTGGGGAGATCTATGAGTTGCTTTTCTGTGCTGTGAGGAGTTATGATTTTCGAACTGTGGGTACATATAGTGCGGTTCTATCGAGATTCATAGTGGAATTTGAGTTTTGTAGCTTATAACGCTATATGTAGATATTGTATGCACTCAGTATGCTTACGAACGATACTCGGTATTTTGTTATGATGAGCAAATTTAGCTCGATGTGCATCTCCCTATGTGGGATATTTGTATGGATCGGGTGGCACGCTGCCACAGGTATGTTATCTGGATCGGGTTGCACGCCGTAACAGTATGATGTTGAGAATAGTTTTCCATATGTTACTTTGTATGCCTTGCTCCCTGGTTTCTGAGGAAAGTCCGTATTGGGTGTTGCTCGGCGAATGGCGCATCGGTTGTGTCCTTTCAGGATTGAATGGTGTATATTACTTGCTTCACCGTGGGTGTGATGGATTGCTTGGTTTCAGACATCAATCTCTGCGTGACTGTCTATTTTGAGCATGGTGACTTGAGGTGCTTCATGTGTAACAGTGTTTGGATAGGACCGCGCGTTATGGCTAGGCCACGTGAAGTTATGACCTTTCGAGGAGGATTCAGGTACTCTATTTCTATGATGTGAGACAGGGTCTCAGCTTTGTGTTGTAATGGTACTGTTGAGCTTGGGGTACAGCTCTTTCATTTGAGTCATTTGTCATGATTTGAGTATGTTCAGGCCGCCCATCATTGGTGCGAGGATTATGCAAGTTGTGGCTTAGGCCTGTGATGAGGTGTCATATTACTAGAGTAGTGCGTTGAATTCGAGGTGGTCGTTGGAGTCATTAATGAATACGAACAGATTTATTTCCAGCTGGTTAGAAGGATAATATCGAGGTTTAGCTCGGAAATCTATTGTGGAATTAGTCAAAAGGAAGGGGCCTCATGTATGGGTAATTTGCGGAATGGTTACGGTTTGTCGCGTGTTTCATTTGTCGTTGGTAGTATATGAAAGTGTTTGAATAAGGCTTTAGCTAGTAAGAGATTTTCTATCGGTTTTTGGTTGTTGTGGGTAGCCGCTGTGAATAAAGACCTATTGTTTCGAGTGTTAGATTGTGTGGTTTGTTGTATGATTTCACCTGAGGTTGCAGGCGTGGGTTATTACCGCTGGTTTGGGTTTATTCTGGGTATGGTTTCGGAAGTGCAATGTGGTTCTACGGTTTATGGTCTACATGGACTGCGAAATTTTAGCTGTGTTGTATTATTGGGCCTATGTGAGATAGGGTGACGTAGGATCACCCTAGGTATATGCTTGGTAAAGTCATTCTGCTATTGGGTTGCTTCTAGTACAACTCTGGGTACGCTGGGGACGAGCGTTGGTTTAAGTTGGGGAGGATGTGACGACCTGACCCGTCGTCTCCTGTGTTACTGCCCCATTTTTCCCGTTTATTGCTTCTTCATGTTTTGTTATCGGTATGTGGTGTGTTAGAGTTGATTTGGATTGATTTTGATAAGAAATAAGACACTTAGTCTCTTTAAGGAAAGCTTAAGTTGGAAAAGTCAACTGGACGTTGACTTATGAGTTATAGGGCTCGGATGTGATTTCCGGTGATTTGGTTAGCTTCGGGAAGTGATTTGTGACTTAGGAGTGCGATCGGAATTGATTTTGGAGTCCCGGTGTAGAATTAGGCTTGAATTGGCGAAGTTAGTATTTTGGCAAAATCCGGTTGATAGGTGAGATTTTGATCCGAGGGTCGGAATGGAATTCTGAGAGTTGCTGTAGCTTCGTTAGGTGATTTTGGATATATATGCAAAATTTCAGTTCATTCGGACATCGTTTGGTCGGGTTTTTGATCGAATATGAGTTTCGGATGTTTTGGTTGAACTTAGGCTTTGATTTGAGGAAATTTGATGGTTTTGATGTTAACTATAGTGTTTTGACGGTTCGAGCAAGTTTGAATAATGTTTTAAGTTTTGTTGGTACTTTTGGTTGAGGTCTCCGGGGTCTCGGGGTGATTTCGGGTGGCTAACAGGATGAAATTTGGCATTTAAGGATTTGCTGAAGGATCTGATATCTGGTATTTCCGCTTCTGCGGAAATGGACCGCAGAAGCGATAGGGGAAGTCACAGAAGCGAAAAGAGGAGGCTTAGGAGGTTCCGCAAAAGCGAACATACGGACCGCAGAAGCGGTCTCGCATTTGCGATTGGTTGACCGCAGAAGTGGTCCTGCGTAAAAATTGAAGAACCACAGAAGCGGATAAAGAACCGCAAAAGCGGTGTCGCAGAAGCGACAAAGGCATCACATAAGCGAAAACTACTGTTCAGAGGGTATTAATTTCATCTTCGCGAATTTTAGAAACAACTCAACATTTTCATTTCGGACTAAGGAGATTTTGGGCGATTTCGAAGAGGGTGTCAAGAGTCTTCATCAGGTATGGATTCTTGGTCTTAGATTATGTTGTTATGGTGTAAAAACATGGATTAACATTGAAAATCCAAGGGAATTAAGATTGAAAATGGAGGTTAGGGCTTGAAACTTGGAAGAGTTTAAACTAGTGATCTGAGGGGCCAATAGACTCCGATTTTTGTGAATTTGGTATGTATGAACTCGTGGCGAGATAAGGAAGCCGGTGGTGTTAATTTTATAATTTTTCGAGATGTGGACCCCGGGCTCGGGTTTTGCCAACTTCGCATTTTTGGGTGTTTTTCGAGTTCTTTTAATTGGGTTATGTCCCATTAGCTTATCATAACTTATTCCTTGTGGTTTTGGCCAGATTCTACGCATGAGGAGGTTGATTTGCGAGGGAAGCGTAAGGCGAGCTAGGATTTCGGCCGGCTTGAGGTGAGTAATGGTTATAAATGATGTACTAAGGGTTGGAAACCCCGTATTTGCACTATGTAGTGCTATGTTGAGATGAGATACGCACTACATGATGAGCGTGGTGATGTTACTGTTGGGGATTCGGACTCGGTCCATCCCGATTGATGACTCTGCTGTACTTTTGACTGAGACTGAGTTAGTATCAGTATATTTTGGGCTAGTTGCCATGTTTAGGGCCTTGTGCCGATCAGTAGGACCCTTAGGGAGCATGTTGGGCTAATTGACCTCACTTTACCTATTGAAATCATACTCTCATTCATATTCTTAAACTGTAAAACATAATGTGAACCAGTCTTAGCAATTTGCACTCTAAATAAGAAATACCTGGGGTTGGAAACCCTGTCTTAGCTGAGTGGGCTCGGGAGGCCAAGTCTATATTGACTGAGAGGGGTCAAGGGCCCCATAGTGAGGGTAATTGATATACACCGGATCGGATTGCACGCCGCAGTAGTATATTATATGGATCGGACTGCACACCGCCGTAGTATATTTTATGGATCGGACTGCACGCCGCAGTAGTATATTATATGGATCGGACTGCATGCCACAGTAGTATATTTTATGGATCGGACTGCACGCCGCAGTAGTATATTATATGGACCGGACTGCACGCCGCAGTAGTATATTATATGGATCGAACTGCACGCCGCAGTAGTGTATTATATGGATCGGACTGCACGCCGCAATAGTTTATTATATGGATCGGACTGCACGCCGCAGTGATATAGTATATAGATCGGACTACACGCTGCAGTATTATAGCGTTTGGGCTATAGGAGCCGCTCCGGAGTCTGCACACACACCCAGTGAGCGCAGTTGACTATTATTATTGGATCGGGCTGCGCGCCGTAGCAGTATATACTATTATTGGATCGGGCTGCGCGCCGCAGCAGTGTTGGTAATTTGCCGGACTTTTGAGAGATTTTCACCTGTTTTCCCTACTCAGCTGTTGTTTACCGCCTTTACTGTTGGTTATAGAACTGTGTAGTATTTTTACGAGAATTCTTACTTTCAGTTGTTATTTATTGTTGTTACTCACTGAGTTGGAGTACTCACTTTACTCCCTGTACCTTGTGTGTAGATACAGGGATCCCGGAGGCATAGCTGAGTTTGTTGCTGCTGCCTAGTTCATCTGTCGGAGTCATCGAGGTAGCTGCCTAGCGTCCGCAGGACCCGATTTCTCCTCTTATCTTTCTTTACTTCCGCATCTAGACTTTCATATGTATAGGATGTTGCTCAGTTGTATCTAGAGGCTCTGACTCATGACGCCAGATCTGATAGGGGTTGTATTGCTATTATTGTGGTTTCTGCACTATTTTTTTATGGTTATCACGGATTGAAATTTTGCTTAACTAATGTTTTGAATTCAAATGACCGATAAGGGGCTTTATATTTTGGGTTGAGAGTGTTCGAATGATCGGGCTTGCCTAACAAGATATTGGCTGCCATCACGACCGGGGTTTGGGTCGTGACACTATATTTATTTTAGCTATAGAAATTACTTCCCCAACTTCATTGAACTGTTCGAAATTGGAACCAACCTCCTATCGCTGTTTTGAGATCGTCGGAGAAAGAATTCCATCAAGCCCGTCGAAGTTTCAAATTTTCTGCCACACCTATTTTAATTTTTTCTTAAAACAATGAGATTGAAAGAAAATACATATGCAAGGAATTGTGGGCGACTTCGAGCAGTTTTGTTTTCAAAGGTGAAGTTTCATTCAGTGATAACAAGAGGAAGAAAAAAATATGAGGGAGTGAGGAGTAAGAAAATAGAAGTAAAGAAAAAAATGGTGACAACAAGCAAAGAGATGACAGAACCTTGTGTCTTTGAACCTCATATCTTTGTCAGACTAAGATAATCTCTTATATGGATTAAAAGTTTTTGTTTAAGAGAAGTTTGGAAAAAAATTAAGAGAGGAAAAACGAGCATGCGGGTCATGGGTTCTAAGGTGGTTTGGAGTTTTTTTTTGTTTTTGTACTGGTTCTTTCTCCTAAAATATGTCACGCGTCCCGGCCGTTAAAATAGGGGCAACTATAGAACTTTAATGGATGACAGGAGTAAACTTGGACGGAAAGTATAACGAGGGATAGGATTGAACAATAAAATAAAGTATAGGGATATATCAGGCCCTTTTACGCATTCAGAATGTACCACGTATCCTGACCGTTAAAATAGGGGCAAATATAGAACTTTGATGGACGACAGGGGTAAACTTGGACGGAAAGTATAACATGAATCATGATTGAACGATAAAACAAAGTAGAGGGATATATCAAGCCCTTTTGATTATAATTTACACCAAGTCATTGAACCATTTTTTGAAGCGAAAAAGTATGTAGAAAAAAGTACATTGTACCGGTGCTTTTACAATAATAACTGAAAAATATTTATTTTTTGTATATATGTATACAATCTTGTATTTTATACACAGATAATATACAAATTTACACTTTTATAACTACTAAATATGAATAGTTTCAACCGCAAGTTAAAAGTGATCTTTACCCAGAAAAATTGATGACTTTTGTGATATTTAGAGAAGAAAACCTAGGTGATACCTTCTTCGTAGTGGATTTCTGTGACACTTGAATAAAGTTGAGTTACTATTTTGTTACAAAAAAAGTTTAATAACTTTTTTAACACTTAGTTAAATTTGAGTGACTTTTTAAAAAAAAAAAAAATTGGTGACTTTGATGAAATAGAATGAAAATTAAGTGATCAAGCAAAATTAATCCCTCATCTAACCCAACTTATTTAGTTTGACCAATACTACCGATTTGACACACCTATATCTTAGTAAAAGTGTTTTGCTTTAAATCCCAAATGTGAAGTGTCGTATGCTTTATATATATATATATATATATATATATATATATATACGTAAAATTTTCTTTTACATCATTCGAAAAGCAGCAAGCCTTAAGGACATTGGTGTTGCCCAAGTCGGCTAACTTACAACAAATATCAAAACTAGTATTCTTCACAAGAACCTATCTATTTCTAGATTATTTATAACAAAAGGTGGTGGTTTAGCTAGTAGTTGATAAACAGGAGCATGACGGAGTGCTTTTCGTGCTAGTTTATCGGCCACATTGTTCCCTTCCCTAAAGTTATGGCTGATCAACGGTTCCTTCAGCTGGTGCATCAACCACCTACGAGAGTAGATGATAGAATTGTGAGGAACACAGTTTGAGTTCAAAAGCTTAATTACCTCAGTCGCGACAGTCTCACGACCAAAGGAGTTAGTCCATTTTCTAGTATGATGTTGAGGTCTTCCTTGAGAGCCTCCAATCCAGCCTGTATTGGGGAGCTAGCTGCGAGGGAATTTAGAAACCCATTATCCATTTACCTTCGTGATTCCTAAATACGCCTCCTATACCTCCTAGGTTTATTTTATCTTTGAATGCACCATCAATGTTTAGTTTGAAGAAAGTTTGTTGAGGTTTATGTCATGCAACGTCTATTGCATGGGAATGAACAGTAGGTTGTTCTTTTTGAGTGAGAAACTTGTTCTCAATAGCTAGGTTTATTGCATGGGTTGAGTTAAATCTCATAGTTAAGTTAGCATGATTATTATTTTTTCGGTTGAGCCAGATGCCCCGGAGAATAAAAGGGTAAAGATCATCCCAAGTAAGGTAAGGCGAGGGCCTGGGGTTACTTAGATTCCTAACCTTTTGGAGCCAATGGGTATCATTGTGGAGGGCGGACCTATTTAATCCTTTCAAATTTCAAAAATTGAGGACTGCTTTGCAATTTATAAAGATATGTTCTATGGATTCATTTTCTTTTTTACCCACTGGGCAAATAGGATCAATATTAAGCCCAATATGATGAAGGTAGGATCGAGTTGGTAGTTTGTTGTGAAGGCATTTTCATAGTAAGAATTTCATCTTGTTAGGGCATCGCATAGCCTAATCCAACTAAAATCAATTAAGTCCAAACTTCAGGACGTCATATCCTAAAGTTTGAAAATTGTGTCAAGAAATTCGAATTTTATGTCCTGAATTTTAAAGTAGTAGTTTAGAAATTCAGGAAACTTAGTCCTGAATTTCAAATTAGCAGCTCAAACATTCAGGACACATAGTCCTGAAATTTGGGTGAATTGGCTAATCTTTAAATATATTGTAAATTGTGGATATATTTTAAATAGCGGGCTTAGAAGTGGCTATTGCTGTGCTTTTCTAAATAACCGAAACTTAGTTGTTAAAAATAATTTTTTTAAAGTTATTGTTAACTTCAATTTTTCCTCCGATCCACTTTAATTAATTTTTTGGCTGCTTACACATATTATGGAATTCAAATTTTAGCATTAATTAACAATAGAATCGATCATATTAATCATTACTATCTTCTTATTTGGTTCAGTGAAAATATAACATATACTCTTGGATTCTTTACTCCAAGAGTAACTTTGAATAAAAAGGAGTTAACTCTTTGATATTTGAAAAATCAATTAAAGTGGACCAGATAGCTAGAAAACGCGTTTCTTACCACTTATGTATTCCGGTCAGTACCATTACGTAATGAAGACCAAATGTCAATGAGTTATCTTTTTAAAAAATAATTAACGAAACGTTAATTCATGCAAATTAAATTCTGAACAAGCTTAATAAATTCTCATTAAAAGCTAAAACGGCCTTAAAATTGAACTAAAGGAAGAAGTGTAGTAGTTTTGCCGTTCGGCCTGCATATTTCTTAGAGCCTTAACCATTTGGCGTTTTTCTTTTGCTTTGTACCACTACTAATTGTTAACTTCTACTCGTACAATATCTTTCCTTTACTCTATCCAAAAACGCGTCTTATTATTCTTCTTCAAAAAGAAAAATAAAATACCTATTCCAACATCTATAACTCTATATATACATTCATAGCCAACTAGTTTATATAGTATATTTTTTTCAAGAAGAAAATCATCTCTTTATTGATATTTAGCGTCTTTTGGTCATCCTTTCTCGAGATGAGTAGCTACCATAACAACCAATCTCAAGGTAATTTTTCTTAAATTAAGATAATATTTAATTTAAATTTTGGATTTGCCAATGTTATTCACTCTTCGATATTTTGGTTTTTGGAGATCAGACGAAGATAGTAATCAGTAGCGAATCTAGAGCACATCCTTTGAGTTCATAGGAACCTCTTGCCTTTTGCGTACATTCTATATATATATATATATATATATATATATAAATTTAATTATTATAGTATAGTAACTTGAGGTTGTTTAGGAACCATAAACTTATATAAGTAATACGTTTTCTATATATACATACAATACATACATATATATATACATATATATATATATATAAACTCAATTATTATAGTATAGTAACTTGAGGTTGTTTAGGAACCATAAACTTATATAAGTAATACGTTTTCTTGAATAATTTTCAGGAACTTATCCTCCACAAGGGACTGCTTGTCCATATCCAAAGCATGCACAGGGTGCTTACGTGGCTCCTCCGCCGCCGGCTGGTTATCCGACGAGAGAGTACGGTTATGGAGATTCCTCCGTTCCGGCCAAAACTCAGACCAGGGGTGATGGCTTCTGGAAAGGCTGGTAATTAAGTATTCTAAAATCATAATTACACAATTTTATTTTATTTTGGGTTTAACATATTGGTATGATGTTGATTGTTGCAGTTTTGCTGCCTTGTGTTGCTGCTGCGTGTTGGACGCTTGCTTCTAAGGACTGATGAAGTTTTACTTAGCTTGGATTTCTTCTTTTCTTTCTTGTTCTTTTTCACTTACATTTTCGGTTTGTTTTTATAAAGAACGTTACTTTTCATTTACTTCAAAAAAAAAAAAAAAAAAAAAATTGGTTACGTTATGTTGATCTTAAATAATAGTTTTATATTTTGATTGACATACTAGAATTCAAATTTTAGGCAATTGTATTGGTCGATTTAGGGGGCATAACTTGACTTTTAGTCGATTCCGATCCTAGCTTTTGTTCAAATTTTTATTGGACAATGGTGAGTCGCCAATTTCAAATCCTAGGTCCGCTTCTACTTTGAAGTAGTGGAATTGAATCCTGAATCCTGCACATAACACGGTTTCACTGATACTCCGAGTGGAGATAGAATATTAGATACGGATCCAGACAACTTCAATATATCTTTTGTTAAGATCCTATACTTGTATTAAAAAATTATATATAAATATTTAGTAGGAAATTCAATAACTAAAAAGAATTATGAATTGGACGACAAGTTTAGAACATAAATTGCAAATGGTAGCTCTCCCTCTGCGAATGACACATTGTGCGCTTACTAATACGACAATATTCAAGGGAATTCAATAGCTTCTGAAACCAAACATATGTATAGGAATTTGAACCTAGAAAAATGATGCATGATTTATCGGTTTGGTTTTGTGGCTATTTACAAATTTATTTTTAATTTTATGATCTTATTTTTTTTTTGAACTTATAAAATATTTTTTTTTATACGTAAAAGATTTGTCTTTTACACATAAAAAATTTTAAAAAATTATATCCTTAAATTATTTAATGTAAATAAGCATGATATAGAAATAGCACGATTTATGGGTTGAAATGTTGGTACTAATGGAGTACATTTAAAGGATAATTTACGTATCCATATCATGTGACATATGACACTTCGAGAGAGAAGCTCTAACCTAACACCTTTTCCACATCTCCAACAATTTACACAACCAGCATGAATCCAATCTCAACAAACCTAGGTATCTCAAAAATTCCTCAAAATCACCGGACAATTTAATGCCGACTATTCCAAATGAACAAATATATATCCAAAACATACCAAATGATACTACGCTGTCACGATCCCAGTTCACCCTCCATGAACATGTCGTGATGGCACCAACTTCCTACGACTAGGTAAGCCTAACAATGCGGAAATTTAGCAACTTAACTTGCGGAATGAATATTTTAAAGCTAAACATATTTAAATAATAACTGCAAATAAGGCCGCTATGCCTAAACAACTCAAAGAGAAGCGGAAGTCTACAACTCAATCCCAAAACCCGAAAACTCACGGAAACCACAGGCTAAAGGGAACATAGTACACTGCTCTAACTCAAGAATATCTAAACAACTGGGAGAAAAGGGGTAAATTAGATATTAAAGCTGGAACAGAATAGAGACTCCTGGTCTGCGGACGCGACAGATATACCTCGAAGTCTCAGTGTATCTCCTCGCCTCAAGGATAGTGCGCCAGAGTAGAGGTACCTAAAAAATCTACAAATGAAAAACATGCGCAGGAAGGGCATGAGTACACCACATCGGTACTCACTAAGTGCCAAGCCTAACCTCGGTTGGGTAGTGACGAGGAAGGTCAGGGCCCTACTGAGGCAAAATATCATAATAATAATAATAACTAGTATAATAATCTAACAGGAATAATAAATACGGCGGTGAAATAAGGCAGGTCAACGAAACAATAGCAACTACAAAGACAGAATAAACACATTACAATGTCATTGATACCAATGAGGGTCTCCCAAGATATCGTCCTGTAGCCCTTTCCTCAACTGTCCAGCGGATCTTCAAGGATATCGACCCCTAGTCCAACTCATGTACCAATATGCAAATGGGATCTATCGAAAATCTAACCCGCAGTCCCAAAGTAAAAGTGCAGGGGGGATCTATCAGGAATCTAACCCGCAGTCCCAAAGTAAAAGTGCAGGGAGATCTATCGGGAATCGAACCCGCAGTCCCAAAGTAAAAGTGCAGGGGGATCTATCGGGAATCGAACCCGCAGTCCCAAAGTAAAAGAACAAGAGGGGGGGATCTATCGGGAATCGAACCCGCAGTCCCAAAGTAAAAG
>MU692483.1:21700-85981 GCA_026770625.1 Nicotiana glauca
ATGCTTTTACTAACCTAGCACAAGTCATAACTTCAAATAGAATAAAGCAAATAAGAATAAGAACTAAATTTTCATAGCTTAAATAAAAACGGGATTTCATCGATCGGCTCAAGTACGCGCTCGTTACCTCACGCACAAGGCACTCAAACATCAAGTAACAATCCTAAGGGGAAAGGTCCCCCACACAAGGTTAGACAAGCCACTTACCTCGAACCGTCTCAATATCACTAGAAAACGCGCCTTTGGCCCAAATCTATTCAATTCAATCACACATCGTAAATAATATTGCAAACAACAGATTCCACTATTGAATTTAGAGCTAGGGCACGAAAATAGGTAAAATAACAAAAATGCCCCTCTAGCCAATGCCTCGAATCGAATAATTTTAACGTTTTCAGAACTTTCGTACTCTAACGAGTCTAACCATATAAAAATCAACCAAATTGGAGGTCAAATGCCCCCTCGAAACCCCAAAGTTTGGTCTATGAACTTTTACCCCAAATTACCAAGTTTTTGATCCTAAATTAGAATTCAAATGATGTATTTAGTTATATAATGATGAAATATAATGAGAAAGGATCAAAGAAACATTACCCAATGATTTTCTCTTAAAACCCCACTCGAAATCGCCTTTTCCCGTGCTCAAATTTATTTTTCTAACTTATGAAATCAAAACCCTCGAATTTCTATATCTGCACAGTCATTTCCGCTTCTGCGGACAAGGAACCGCTTCTGCGGTCCCGCTTATGCGAAAAATCAACGGCTTCTGTGGTTTTCACTTAAGAAACCAAATTTCGCTTTTGCGGATATACAACCGCTCCAGCGGTACCGCTTATGCGGAAACTTGACCGCTTTTGCGGTTCCTGAGGGGGAAGCCAATCTCTCTTCTGCGATAATCAAGGCCGCTTCTGCGTCTCCGCTTCTGCGGAAATCCTATCGCTTCTGCGATTTCCTAGAAGGTGACACCAAGTCGCTTCTGCGACGTCCAAGGCCGCTTCTGTGGCTTCGCTTCTGCAGTTTCCGAACCGCAGAAGCGAAAATACCAAAAAGAAAAATACCAGCTGCTGCAACACTTAGAAATTTTCTCCGTTAACCACCCAAAATCATCCCGAGGCCCCTCAATCAAAAGCACCACTACCACCTAATACCTTATTCAAACATGTACCAACCTTCAAAACGCCTAAAATAACACCGGAACCCGGATTAATCAAAGATTCAAGCCTAAGAATTTCAAGTTCCAACAAAATACACTTTCGATCAAAAACCTAACCAAGACACATTCGATTGACATGAACTTTTGCGCACACATCCCATATGACATGAAAGAGCTACTACAACTTCCGGAATTCCATTCTGTCTTTCGTATCAAAAACTCACTATCGGACCGGAACTTCAAAAATACAACTTCGGCATTTTAAGCTTAAATGAGCTACGGACCTCCAAAATACATTCCGCACGCGCTCCCAACCCCGAAATCACCTAACGGAGCTAACGAAACCATCAAATTTCCATTCCGAGGTCGCCTTCACACTGTTACAACTACGGACAATTTTTCACCACTTAAGCTCTCATTTAGGGACTAAGTGTCCCAAAGCACTCCGAATCCTAACACTGAACGTCCCGGCAAACCAAAATAGCAGAAATGAACTTAGGGGAAACAATTAATAAGGGATCGGGGCATAAATTTCAAAAACGACCGGCCGGGTCGTTACATCCTCCTACACTTAAACATTCGTTCGTCCTCGAACAAGCATAGAGAACATACCTGAAGTAGCAAAAACATGAGGGTACTGGCTGTGCATATCCTGCTCGGTCTTCCAAGTTGCCTCCTCGGCCGGCTGACACCGCCACTGGGTCTTCACTGAAGCAATGTTCGTTGACCTCAACTTCCTGATCTGCCTGTCCAAAATGGCCACTGGCTCCTCAATATAGGATAGATCCTTGTCCAACTGGACTGAACTGAAATCCAACACGTGCGACGGATCACCGTGATATCTCCGTAGCATCGAAACATGAAGTACCGGATGAACTCCAACTAGGCTGGGAGGTAAGGCAAGCTCATAAGAAACCTCCCCAACTTGCCTCAAGATCTCAAAACGACCAATAAACTTCGGACTCAGCTTCCTTTTCTTCCCAAACCTCATAACGCCCTTCATAGGAGAGACCCGAAGCAGAACCCGCTCACCAACCATATATGCAACATCACAGACCTTCTTGTCCTCGTAACTCTTCTGTCTAGATTGGGCTGCACGGAGTCTATCCTGAATCACCTTAACCTTCTTCATTACATCCTAAACCATCTCTGTTCCCAATAGCCTGGCCTCACCCGGCTCAAATTAATCCACCGGGGATCTACACCCTCTACAATATAAGGCCTCATACGGCGCCATCTGAATGCTGGACTGATAATTGTTGTTATAAGCAAACTCCGCCAGTGGCAGGAAATGATCCCATGACCCTCCAAACTCAATCACGCACGCACGGAGCATATCCTCCATAATTTGAATAGTGCACTCGGACTGTCCGTCCGTCTGGGGGTGAAACGCCGTGCTCAACTCCACCCAAGTGCCTAACTCTCGCTGCACGATTCTCCAGAACCGTGATGCACACTGAGTACCTCTGTCTGAGATGATAGAAACTGGAATACCATGCAAACGGATGATCTTCCTGATGTAAATCTCCGCCAACCGCTCCGATGAATAAGTGGTACACACAGATATGAAATGAGCGGACTTGGTCAGCCGATCCATAATGACCCCAATAGAATCAAACTTCTCACGGTCCGTGGGAGTCCAGATACGAAGTCCATGGTGATACGCTCCCATTTCCACTCCGGGATCTCTATCTGCTGAAGCAACCCACACGTACGTTGGTGCTCATACTTCACCTGCTGGCAGTTGAGGCATCTAGACACGTAGTCAACTATATCCTAACCCGCAGTCCCAAGATAAAAGTGCAGGGGGGATCTATCGGGATCTAACCCGCAGTCCAAAGTAAAAGTGCAGGGGGATCTATCGGGAATCGAACCCGCAGTCCCAAAGTAAAGGTACAGGGGGATCTATCGGGAATCAAACCCGCAGTCCCAAAGTAAAAGTGCAGGGGGATCTATCAAGAATCGAACCCGCAGTCCCAAAGTAAACAAATAAGGGGTGGGGGGGATCTATCGGGAATCAAACCTGCAGTCCCAATGTAAATGCGCAACCACAGCCAGAAACAAACCAAGGAATGAAGTACGAAAAATAAACAATAGATAGAACTAGCCCAGCATGCTTCACGTAGCGCAGTCAAAACAACTTAAGCAATTAGACAGTCAAATCAGCTAAACATGCTTTTACTAACCTAGCACAAGTCATAACTTCAAATAGAATAGAGCAAATAAGAATAAGAACTAAATTTCCATAGCTTAAATAAAAACGGGATTTCATCGATCGGCTCAAGTATGCGCTCGTCACCTCAGACACAAGGCACTCAAACATCAAGTAACAATCCTAAGGGGAAAGGTCCCCCACACAAGGTTAGACAAGCCACTTACCTCGAACCGGCTCAATATCACTAGAAACCGCGCCTTTGCTACGAGTATCCAACTCCAAATGGCCCAAATCTATTTAATTCAATCACACATCGTAAATAATATTGCAAACAACTGATTCCACTATTAAATTTAGAGCTAGGGCACGAAAATAGGTAAAATGATGAAAATGCCCCTCAAGCCAACGCCTCGGAATCGAATAATTTTCACGTTTTCAGAACTCTCATACTCTCATGAGTCTAACCATATAAAAATCTCCCAAATCGGAGGTCAAATGCCCCCTCGAAACCTCAAAGTTTGGTCTATGCACTTTTACCCCAAATTACCAAGTTTTTGATCCTAAATTCGAATTCAAATGATGTATTTAGCTATATAATGATGAAATATAATGAGAAGGGATCAAAGAAACGTTACCCAATGATTTTCTCTTCAAACCCCACTCGAAATTGCCTTTTCCCGTGCTCAAATTGATTTTTCTAACTTATGAAATCAAAACCCTCGAACTTCTATATCTGCACTGTCATTTCCGCTTCTGCGGACAAGGGACCGCTTATGCGGTCCCGCTTATGCGGAAAGTTAATCGCTTCTGCGGTTTTCACTTCAGAGACCAAATTCCGCTTCTGCAGATATACAACCGCTCCAGCGATACCGCTTATGCGGTAACTTGACCGCTTCTGCGGTTCCTGAGGGGGAAGCCAATCTCGCTTCTGCGATAACCAAGGCTGCTTCTACGGAAATCCTATCGCTTCTGCGATTTCCTAGAAGGTGACACTAAGTCGCTTCTGTGAATTCCAAGGCCGCTTCTGCGGCTCCGCTTCTGTGGTTCCCGAACCGCAGAAGTGAAAATACCAGAAAGAAAAATACCAGCTGCTGCAACACTTAGAAATTTTCTCTGTTAACCACCCGAAATCATCCCGAGGCCCCTGGGACCTCAATCAAAAGCACCACTACCACCTAATACCTTATTCAAACTTGTACCAACCTTGAAAACACCTAAAACAACACCGGAACCCGGATTAATCAAAGATTCAAGCCTAAGAATTTCAAGTTCCAACAAAACACACTTTCGATCAAAAACCTAACCAAGACACGTCCGATTGACCTAAAATTTTGCACACACATCCCATATGAGATGACAGAGCTACTGCAACTTCCAGAATTCCATTCTATCTCTCGGATCAAAAACTCACTATCGGACCGTAACTTCAAAAATACAACTTCGGCATTTTAAGCTTAAATGCGCTACGGACCTCCAAAATACATTCCGCACGCGCTCCCAACCCCGAAATCACCTAACGGAGCTAACGGAATCATCAAATTTCCATTCCGAGGTCGTCTTCACACTGTTACGACTATGGACAATTTTTCACCACTTAAGCTCTTATTTAGGGACTAAGTGTCCCAAAGCACTCCGAATCCTAACACCGAACGTCCCGGTAAACCAAAATAGCAGAAATGAACTTAGGAGAAATAATTAATAGGGGATCGGGGCATAAATTTCAAAAACGACTAGCCGGGTCGTTACACATGCCTTTAACATTCATAGATAAGCTCATTGGCACTGAAGAAAATAACATCATCTCCACAGACTCTCTATCAACTTTTACACTCCTCTTGGATATAGAAGAAGATGATTTAAATCCATATCCATTCGAAAAAGATGATATGTTCTATATCTCTGTCCCTATTATCCATGAGGATAAACAGAGAATTTATTATCCATAAAAATTTTCTTTAATAATAAAGCTCCATTGCAAAAGGATTCTCCATCAAATACTGAAACAGTTGTGATGAACCGGCTCGTCGTCACATGATTTACCACCCCGTTTCCCCCATTTTCTGCTTCCTTATGTTTTATTATACGAGTTTTGGGGGAATGAGTTGATTTGGATTAATTTTGGATGGAAACGAGACACTTAGTCTCTTTAAGGAAGGCTTGTTTTCGAAAAGTCAACCGGATGTTGACTTATGAGTTAGAGGGCTCGGATGTAATTTTCGATGATTTGGTTAGCTTCAGGGGATGATTTGTGACTTAGAAGCGTGATCAAAATTTATTTTGGAGGTCTGGTGTAGAATTAGGCTTGAATTGGCGAAATTAGTATTTTGGCAAATTTCGGTTGGTAGTTGAGATTTTGATTCAAGGGTCGGAATGGAATTCCGAGAGTTTTTGTATATTCATTAGGTGATTTTGGATGTGTGTGCAAAATTTCAGATCATTCGAAGGTGTTTTGGTCGGGATTTTGATCAAATGTGTAATTCGGAATAACTTAGGCTTGAATCCGATGTAATTTGATGGTTTTGGTGTTATTTGTTGTTTTGATGATTGGAGCAAGTTTGAATAATGTTTTAGGATGGGTTGGCACTTTTGGTTGAGCTTCCGGGGGCCTCGGGGTGATTTCAGATGGCTATCGGGATGAATTTTAAAGTTGGGAGATTGCTGAAGGCACCTGGTATCTGGTAATTCCGCATCTGAGGAAGAGGAACCGCAAAAGCAGCGGTGCAGGTGCTGAAGAAGGACCGCAAATGCAGTCATTGGCCTGGAAGGGAGAAATCGCAGATGCGGAAGGAAAATCGCATCTGCGAGGCCGTAGATGCGGTAGGCGTATCGCAGGTGCAAAAAGGGAATCCGCAGAAGCGAAAGATTAGCCGCATATGCGAGGTCCGCAGATGCGGAAGGACGACCGCAGAAGCGGTCTTGGCTTTTAAAAGAGGTTCCGCAGAAGCGGTAATCGCTGATGCGGAAAAGGGACCGCAGATGTAGAAATCCCTGTTATCAGAAGGGTTTTAATGCTCATTTTCGTTCCGCAAAGCTTAGTCTATTTCCACCATTTTCGAGCAACCTTGGGAGCTTTTTGACGAGGATTAAAGAGGTTTTCGACTGTAATTGATTGGAGGTGAGTCTTATGGCCTATAAACATCATTTGATCGTAGATTCAACACCTAAATTCATGGAAATTTTATTAAAAAGGGAAGAATTAGGGCTTGACTTTTTGAATGAAAATTTGGGGTTTGAGGGAGCACTTGAGCTCGGATTTTGGTAAATTTGTTATGTATACACTCGTGGCGAGATAAGGAATCCGGTGATGTGAATTTTTCGATTTTTTGAGAAGTGGGCCTTTTGCCAACTTCGTGATTTTCGATATTTTTTGAGTCTTTTCGATTGGGTTGTATTCCCTTAACCTATTGTAACGTATTCCTTGTGGTTTTGATCATATTCGATGCTCAAGGAGGTTGATTTGCGAGGCAAGGGAGTAGAGAGCTAGGATTTTCAGCCTGCTTGAGGTGAGTAATGATAGTAAAGATATCCTGAGGGTTTGAAATCCCGAATTTTGCACAACGTAGTGCTGTATTGAGGTGAAATGCGTGCTAAACGGCGAGCGCGAGGTTGTTTACTGCTAGGGATTGTGACTTGGTCCGTCCCATTTGATATTTTACCGCGTACTTGACTAAGTTGAATTGTTTATCATCGTGATTTGGGCTTATTGCCATGTTTTGGGCTTAAAGCTAATTATTTGAATCCTTCAGGGATTGTTATCACTATTTCCTCACTATTTTGACACGTTATTTGAACTCAATCCTAATGATTATACTGTTTTGTAAACTCAGCCTCTTTAAATGATTTTTTTTTGAGACTTTAAATGACACTTCACTGATGTTTGGGCTGAGAACTATTATTTCATTGATTCCCGAGGGGCTTATGATATTTTCTGGACTGAGTGAGGCTTTCAGGCCTCGTGTGATATGTGAGGAGGCTTTCAGGCCTCGAGTGATATGTGAGGAAGCTTTCAGGCCTCGAGTGTATTGTGAGGAGGCTTTCAGGCCTCGAGTGTGATGTGAGAGGGCTTTCAGGCCTTGTTTTTATATGTCACGAGGTGGCTTGATATTGCGCTTGAGCCGTAAGGGGCCCCTCCCGGAGTCTGTACACCCCCAGTGGGTACGTGTACCCATGTGATGTGATACTGAGCTCGAGGGGCTGATACTGATCTGAGTGAAGTGATACTGAGCCCGAGGGGCTGATACTGTTTCTGAGCAAATGTTACTGGGCCCGAGGGGTAGATTTCTATTAACTATTTATTTGATATTTTACTTGATTTAATAGTTTTATTTTAAAAAGGGAATTTCACTTTCATACTACTTTGTTATATGGATTTACTATTTTTACTGCCTGATATAGAAATGGCTTGTGCTATTATGTGCTTTCTTACTTTCAGTTATTATTTATTGTTGTTACTCACTGGGTTGGAGTACTCACATTGCTGCATGCACCATGTGTGCAGATACATGCGTTGTGGAGTCTACCCCTGAACACTGATTCTTCCCAGATCAGGAGGCTAGTTGGAGTGACGAGATAGCTGTTGACGTCCGCAGCCCTTATCTCCCCTATTTAATATCTTTGGATCTTTCCTTCGGACAGTTATATCAGACTTTACATTTTTGTAGACTTATTTTAAACTCTGTAGTAGCTCATGACTTGTGACATCCTAATTTGGGCCGTGTTGGGTTGGTATCGTATGTTGGTACTATTATTTTTGCGTTTTATCACTGTTTACACTTGTTCTGGAATTGCTAAAGGTTTAGAAATTGCTAAAAGAGGTAATTGCGTTGTTCTGACTGGCCTTGTCTTCACGAGAGGTGCCATCACGATCGAGGTTGGGAATTGGGTCGTGACAACAGTAAATCCAAGAGTTATGAAAAATCAATGAAATTTTCCTCTCATTGATTTGGGCAATGATTACTTCATTGTCAAGTTACAAAAGGAAGAAAACATGAATCCTATTTTACAAAGAGGCCCCTGGTTTATCCTTGGGTTCTTTCTTTCTATACAACGTTGGCAACCAAATTTTGTTGCTATGAATGCTAAACAAATTCTTTCAGCGGTTTGGATTAAACTCCCTCAATTAACTACCGAATGTTATGATGGTCAAATTTTACAAAAAATAGGATGAGCCATAGTAGATTATTGAAAGTATATGCTTGCATTCCTCATCCATGAGAGGAAGATATGCAAGACTTTGTATTGAATTACCTATGGAAGAACCAGTTAAAAATTTGTTTTAACGGTAAATATAAACAACTAATTCACTATGATGCAAACTCTTTTCTTTGCAAAGCGTGCGGGAGATTATGGCATAAATACACCTCATGCACTTTTGAAAAATATACTGCAAATATATCAAACACTACCCATTAGTTCAAACATCCGTAAACCAGCATCAATCATTTGGAGCTAAGGATGAAGGTTGGCAAACCGTGCCTTTCCCATGAGGCAGAAAATTTCCAACAAATAAATTCAAAAAAGTAGATACAAAGAACCATGAACCAGGTTTTAATGTTAGGATTTTCAATGCAATGACAGGTAAGTTCACTTTCACTCAAAAACAGAAATATGTTCCTAAGGTTTTAACTAATCAACCTAACATTGTCCAAGTTTTAGAATAGCCTCTCAATTTGTCATTAAAACACACTGAAAATTATACCTTAGACATTCAAAACTGATCCAATATTAACATAGACCCCCTTCAACTTGTTTTGGATAATACCACCTCAGATAAAATCGGAGACAGCTCTCTCAATGAGTGCATAAACCGGGCACATAAGATAAAAAGTGTAAAAAATTAATTAAGGTCATTACATGACAAAGTAGCTAATAACCAATAGTCTCCCCTAAATAATCCTATCAACCAATCGGATAATTCCAAAATAATTTCTAAGATCATTATAACAATTCTACACATTATTCTCTCTTGCATGCGGATGAACACCCGTCCAACCAAAACCATTCCCTATTACAAATAGCCATTGACCAATTATACTTGCCTAAGGAAACCCATGCAAAACCCCATATTAATCCCAACACGCTAAACCCCTAAATGGACATGCAAGTATAGATAATAATTTCCTCTATCCCTCTTTAGAAACCCTTATATCACCAACCTACATCTCCTCAGAATACCAAGAATCATACTAAACAATCGGAGGAGGTTTCGTTTAATCCAAATTTTGAAAAATCAACGACCACTCAATATGGAATACCTTCCTCCACTACCAAACCTTCCCACAATTTATGCTCAACCTCCACTCCGACAGGATGACCACCCAAAATTGTGGATAGAAATAGGGTTAATAGGAAGGGGAGTCTCTATACAACTCAACATCAATGGTCAATAGAGTATAATCCTAATGCAGAATACACAATTTCTTGCTCAACTAGTGTCTGAGGGCCTTCACTTAGCAATGAGCAATTACATAAATCACATCTGGGCAAACATCATAATGCAACCTTTAGCCCCGGGTTTGAACAACAACCTGATTCAAGCCATGTATGCTCAATGGAACCTTCCCCAACACTACAACCAAAACCCTTACTTAGCCCAAAATATGGGACTAGATCTTCCTTTCTTTCCCCCTCAAGAGTTAACTACTCTCATACTATCCTGATGAAGTGGGGCATACCTCTAAACAACATGCAACCTCAAATGCCAATAAATCAGGAACCAATGGATGAACGAACTCCCCACCCTCATATGCCACAAGATTTGGGAAATCCAGCTGGGGAAGGACTGGAGGGAGAAATAGATCTAATAGGGGAATTAATAGTGGAGTCCTCAAACCTGGATGAGGTAAAGGTATTTCTATTCGAGAAAAGGCGAAAGAAGAGCCTTATTCTAGCATGTCCAAGTTCGTTATTCAAGCGCACGATAGATATAAGACCTCCCTAGGACCCACTGTGGGAAACCTAGCAATGATCTTGGTTCCCTCACTGAGGAGGAACCAGGTGTTCCCTCAGGGAAGTCACATGAATGTTCACCATCCTCCTCCCCTACCAATAAATCGTGCTAAAATTTTATTATTCGGAATATAAGAGTAGGTAATAATGCTGAGTTTAGAAGAAACTTACGCAATTTAATTGATGCTCATCACCCTTGAATGATAACTTTATTGGAAATAAGGATGACAAATTATGGTAATCTGATGCATGAGTTTGGCTTCACTAATTTGATAGAGATTCTTTCTGAGGGGAAAGCAGGTGCCATGGCAGTCCTCTGGGACACAAATTTAGGGAATGTTAACAATTTCGTTAAAAAAATAGTGAAATCCATTCTCTTATAGAGGTACCTCATATTCGTCATTCTTGGATTTTTTCTTCCATTTATGTTAGTACAAAAATGTCTAATAGGAATATTATGTGAGATAATATCACTAATATCTACGATAACTACAAAGGTGCATGGTTACAGGGAGGGGGATGGGGGATTTCAACGATGTTATGGTAGCAAATGAGAAAATGGGTGGAAACCCTATAAAAAGAAGAAGAGCTGCAAAACTATGGAATAAGATTAATTATTGTAAATTAATGGACTTAGGCTACAAAGAATGCAAATACAATTGGTCAAATCATAATAAGATTAGCAGTGATCGTATTATGGAAAGACCGGATAAACTGTTAGCTAATGAATCATGGGTGAATTTCTTTCCTAAGGCTTCAGTAATTCACTTGCCAAAACCCACTCTGACCATAATTCTATTCTTTTAGACCTAATTTCCAAAAACTTTTATCTCCCTTCTAAAACCCTTTAGAATTAAATCCTTCTAGTGTGGTTATCCGGAATTTGATAATATAGTAAAAGAAAGTTGGCTCAATATGACCTTCGTAGGAGCTTCAAATGTCTTTAAAAGGAGTATTAGTGATTGAAAAAATAATACTTTTGGTGATATTTAAAAGAAAAAAAGAAAAAAGAAACGAATCCTCGTTAGGCTAAACGGTATTCAAAAGTCAACCTCTTATGGTTTTATCCTTACCTCAATGAATTAGAAATTTCCCTTAAGTCTGATTATAACAATCTCCTTAAATTGGAGGAAGAATATTGGAAGCTCTGATCTAGAATTTATTGGCTTAATGAAGGTGACACCAACTCAAAAAAATTTCATATATGTGCCACTAATAATAGAAAAAAACAAGACCGTTTTTTTCAAAGATTTGGAAGGAAACTGGATAGATGATCTACCAAAAATTATGGATCATACCCTCTCCTACTTTAAATAAGTTTTCACCACTAGCCATATGTACACCAGCTGGATTCGCGTTAAAGCTGACCTCTCCCCCCTATTTTCAAAGATTTTAGTTTATCATCCTTAGATAACTCCATTTCCTTCTCAGAAATTAAAAATGCTATTTATTCCTTTAAACTTTTTAAATCCCCAGGACCAGATGACCTTCATCCTTTTTTCTATTAAAAGTACTGGAATTCTCTTAAATCCTCAGTGACATCTCTTGTCATCAAGCTTTTGAAACTGGTAAACTCCCAGATAGGATTAATGATACTTATTTCTGTCTTATTCCAAAAATTCCTAATTCGATCAATCTAAATAATTTTTGGCCTATTGGTTTATGTAACACTATCTATAAAATTATTACAAAAAACATAGCCAATAGACTAAAGCATTTTCTTGAAAATATCATTAGTCCTTATTAAGCCATCTTTTTAAAAAGGTAGATGTACTAGTGGTAATGCCATAATCATTCAGGAATTAATGTTTAAAATGCACAAACAACTAGGTTCAAATGCTAATATGGGCATGAAAATAGATCTTGAAAAGGCTTTTGTCTTGAATGGTCCTTTATTTACAGAACTCTCTGACATTTCAAATTTTCTCCCAAAATCACTACCCTCATTATGAATTTTATTACCACAAGCAGAATATCTGCATTGGTAAATGGTAGCAAAAGCAAGTTTTCCTCCCCTAGCAGGGGTATTAGATAAGGAGACCCTATATCTCCATAAATTTTATCCTTTTTATGGAAGTGCTATCAACTCAAATAAACCAAAATATAGATATTAAAGCTTGGGCACCTATAAGAATGGGTAATAAGCATTGCCATCTATCTCACCTTTTCTATGTGGATGATCTTACCTAATGTGCAAAATTGATAAGAAATCCCCTAATACTATTCTTCAATGCCTTAATTTTTTCTGTACTTTATCGGGACAGAAAATAAATTTTTCAAAATTAAAAATCATTGTCTCCAAAAACTGTCTGATATTTCGCTTAAAGTATATATTTGAATATCGCCTCATATCTTACATTTGTTTCATTGATTTAAGATGTGAGATGTGTTCATTTATGTTAATATGATGTGTTTTTATGTGTAGTAATGATCCGAGAGCAATCGGGGGCGAAATGTGAGAAATTAGAGCCAAGAGCAATCGGGGGCGAAATGTGAGAAATTAGAGCCAACAGACGAAAACAGAAAAGTTGAACATTTCAGCACCACAGGTGGTGCCTAGCCCTACCTGTGGCGGCAAAAACAGTAACCAAAAAAGGGGTAGTGCCATGGAGGGCGCCTGGCGCTAGCCGGGGCTCCAGTGACGTGAATTTTCTCCACTTTCACCCGAGACATGGTTATTTCGACCCTAAACCTATCCAACTCGTATAAAAGCAAGACTAAACATATTTGAGAAGGAGGAAGACGCCATTTTGGAGAGATCGAACATACTTTGAAAGGAAGTTTCACGTGGGGAGCACACACCATGCTTGGAGGATGCTTCTTACTAGTTTTTCTTCTCTTATTTCTTTTAACTTTACAGTTTAGTAGTTCTAGAGTTTTGGGTGCTACATGAACTGTCACGACCCGAAATCCACTAAGGGATGTGATGGCGTCGGACACTACTGTCAGGCAAGCCAACCAAATTACTTAATCAAATTCTCGTTTTAATACTTTTGAAATCTAGGATTTTCCTTCAAATTTAGCAATTTAAAAGACAGTTGTCTCAAATCAAATTTAAATGATAAGCAGTTACTACCAAATACTTCAAAACCATCCCAGAACCCAGTGTCACAAGTGCATGAGCATCTACTGATAAGAAAATAAAATACAACATCCGTCCGGAATACAGTGGACAGGAAGTAAATACAGTATACTAGAAGGGGACTGCTCTGGTTGCGGCCGTCTCGATTAATGCAGCTCACCTAGTCCCAGAATTATCCGTGCTGCTATGCCCAGTAGGCTGCTAGAGTTACATATACATGTGTAACAAAAATGCACAGAAGTGTAGTATGAGTATGTAAACAACGTGTACTCAATGAGTATCCCGCCTAATCTCGAAGAAATAGAGACGAGATGGTTAACTTCGACACTTACTAAAGGTCCAATAATGATGTCAATAATACATTAAATCGTGAATTTCTAACAACATAATTTTTTTATCAAATAGAAGGAAACAAGTAAACTATTGTTCCTTTTATAGGAAATTTCCCAAATTCCTTTTCCATTAGTTTCCAAATATTCTCAAGCCATGAAGAGGAAATAACATCTTTAATAAGTTGAAGCAACAATACACGCATGCGCAAATCATGCCGAGGTCGACGGCTTGCTCCAACAGAAATGTAAACTGTGCACTTGCCGAGGGTCGATGGCGCGCCTATAGATGCATCTATTTAATCTGCCGAGGCGTTTGGCCCGTTCCAAAATTAAACACACACAGAGGGTCAATCAAGTAGTCAACAAGGAATAATTATCCATAGAAAAGCCAATTCTCTTTTAAAGATTTTTGAAAATAATGTTTAATCTTTTGTGGGAATTCATTTACTAACTCGAGGTGATTTAAACAATTCAAATGTCGATAAGCTTACAATTGATCCAAGTATAGCATGCTTTTGGGTCCTAACTACCCAGACAATAGCATAATAGTATCTACGCACGAACTCTCGTCACCTCGTGCGTACGTAGCCCCCAAAAATAGGAGCACATAATAAATTATTTCATCTATGGGGACAATTCCCTCTTACAGGGTTAGAAAGGAGACTCACCTTGCTCCGAAGGTCAATAACTGACATTTCACGCCCTTCCGAAGACTTGAATCAATGCACAATGCTCCAAAACTATCCAATAATTATGTAAATCCATTAATATATGCTAAGGTACTCATTATAATCCAATTTATAACAATTCCTAACCCCGATCGAAAAGTTAACAAAATTGCCCTCGGGCCCACATGACCGGATTTCCAAAATTTTTGAAGAGTAAGTTTACCCATAATCTCACGAACTCAAATATATAATTTATTCTCAATTCCATACCCAAAATCGTGGTTAAATTCCAAGAAATGTCAATTTCTAGGTTTTTCAACAAAACCTCAAGTTTATACTAATTTCAATGCTCAAATCCATACATAGGTTATATATTTAACTCAAAATAGGTGGGGATAACTTACCTTATCATTGATGATGAAAATCCTCTCTTGAAACCCCTCCAATAATCGCCCAAACCAAGAAAATATGAGAGGAAATGGCCAAAATTTGATTTTTAAAACCTCTCTCTGCCTCCCGCATTTTTCGCTTCCGCGGTCCCGCTTTTGCGGACGATCTGCTACTTCTGCGGCTTCCACTAGGCCGCCCTTTTTTGTTTCTACGTTCAGCCCTCCGCTGATGCGCTTTCGCTTCTGTGGAACCTTGACCGCATCTGCGGTCCACGAGCCCTGACCAAAATTCATTTTTGCGACCATCCTTCCGCAGATGCGGTCCCGCTTCTGCAGAAATATTACCCCATCTGCGTTCCTAGTTGCCTTCACTTCCAACCGCTTCTGTTGTTCCCTTTTTCGCTTCTGCAGTTAACCCACCGCAGAAGTTATAATACCAGCAACCAGACCCTTCAGCTATCCAAAATTCTAAATTTCGATCCGTTAATCACTAGGAATCCACCTGAGGCTCCAGGGACCCCAACCAATCCCAAAACACATTACGGACTCGCTCGAGGCCTCAAATCACATCAAACAATGCTAAAATTATGAATCGACCTCCAATCCAAACTTAATGAACTTTTAAATTTCAAGCTTCTATTTTCGATGTTTAAACCTATCAAATCACGTCCGATTGACCTCAAATTTTGCGCACAAGTCATATTCGACATTACAGACCTACTCCAACTTTTGGAATCGAATTCTGACCCCGATATCAAAAAGTCCAATTTCGGTCAACTAAAAAACCTTCAATTTCTATCTTTAGCAAAATGACTTCAAAATGACCTACGGACCTCCGAATTCACTTCCGATCGTGCTCCCAACTCCAGAATCACCATACAGAGATATTCACAGACTCGGAATCTCAAACAAACATCGATAAAACTGAAATGCACTTCAAGCCAAACTTATGAAATGTCTTCTAAAATGTTAACTTCCACAATAGGCGCCAAAATGCTCCCAGTTTATCCAAAACCCGAACCGGGAATACGCCCAAGTCCGAAATCATCATACGAACCTGCTGGAACCTTCAAATCCTGATTCTAAGGTCGTCTACTCAAAAATCCCATCCTAGTTAATTCTTTCAACTTTAAACTTCCGAAATGAGAATTCGTTTCCTAAATCAACTCCGAGCTTCCCGAAACTCAATTCCGACCATGCGTACAAGTCGTAATACCTGAATTAAATCTGCTCATGGCCTCAGACTATTGAATGACGCGCTAGGGCTAAAAATAACTGGTCGGGTCGTTACATTCTCTCCCACTTAAACATACGTTCGTCCTCGAACGTGCTGAGAACTGTACTGGAGTAGTCTGAAACATTATTTGACACATTACACACCTTCCCGCGCTACCACAACTCAGTTGAGCACATTAGCTTGATAAATTCTAACGATATTCCCTTTTATTCAAGCAGATACGCCTTAGAGTCCAATTCCAACATCCAAAATTCCATGCCTGACCTGTTTCCAGCATAAGATCACCATAATAATCACTATATGGTGTACCCAAACATGGCTGCATAACATTGCTGAGTTCACACCTTGCATCACTTACTCACCGGACCGCAATAACCTTTTTCTGATCAACTTAGTCAAAATCCTACTAATCTGATGCCCCCATTGCACCCCACGACATACACAGGTACTCTAACCTTTACAATACTGCCACGACAGAAGAGATATGCAGAAATTTCATAATCAACTGCCGAGTCAACCAATCATTGAGTCTATACTTCTGACAAGAAACATTACCTCATTCTGAACCAAATATTGATTTTTGCTCCTTAATATATTTCACTTAATCAAATTGCACTGATCCTAAATCCAACAACCTCGTCTCACCCAGTACAAACTGCTCAGGCGTAAGCCACCCCGATATGACCAAAAGTCTCATATGATGACACAATGTGCCAATAGGCCACCAATTTGAACGCAATACAAAAGGAAAATAAATTCTGGAAGGAATTACCTAACTCACGCACTAATACGGACTTTCCTTAGAAAATAGGAAGCAAGGCATACAAAAATAGCATATGTAAAACTGTACTCAACATCACACTGTTGCGGCGAGCAACCCAATCCAAATAATATACCCATAGCGGCGTGCCACCCGATCCACACATAACACTCACCTAAGGAGATGCACATTGAGCTAAATTGCTCATTACAATAAAATACAGAATTTCGGTCACAAGCACGCTAGGTGCATAATACCACCCCTGAGGCGACATGTAGCGCTATAAGCTACAAAACTCAATCACAACTGAGGTGCGATATACAATCTGAATCTCAAGAGCCATTTGGCTCATATAATACCATTTCTATGCAGATCCTCAACACATAAGCAATTTCTCAAGCCGTCTCAGACCTCACACGGTGCAATGTATCGCTTAATGAATTATTTGACAATGAAATAACAACCTGACTACTTCATAAGGAGCACATTACTGAAATGAGCACGTTTGGCCTAATATAGAGCCCATATTCACATTTGAATCCATCCACCGACCTCAAGCCGATTCTGATTTCACTGACTAGGCTAATAACCTTTTCGAGGTCCATAATAACCCTCCTTTCTGCTCATAACGCATAAGAACAACGCTCATAACTAGAGCGAACCTCCACAGTCCATAACCCAATAACCAGAGAGCCCTCTAGGCATAAATTCTCAAATTAATGGTATTAACACCATCCTCATACTTAGTTTAAATCTTTACTCAATCAAGTGACCACATGTCACGCTTATACAGTCTTCCTATGGGACACGCTCCCACAACCTTTCAAAACACATAACAGGTTTGTACATCCAAACCACCGGCCGCACCAACGCTGAAAAATGATCAAGAATCATTAACCATGATACAAGCCCTTTTTACAAGACACTGATCTCAGGTGACGCTAAAGGCAATACCAACTTACTTTAAACATCGAAACTCCTTTCCTGCTCATCTGAGTTTTTGACATCCTTTTCCACACTGAACTGCAACCTTGATTCTCACTTCGAATCCCATACTACTCACTGCACCTAACATGCCAATGCACGATAGACCATGATTCTTATCATAACTCCGGAACCACTAATAGGTAAACACTTCATCAAATAAAAGCTTTTCACTGAACTCACTTAAGGAGAAACATAGCAACATACAGGCAAATTCTTATAACCGTAGAAATATGCAAATCTCTAAGTAGGTGCCTACCCCACCATAACCCTTTCGGGGTCCACCTACACGGAATAGGCCATAACAGTAGAATCCTTCTAAATAATATTAATTACGGTAGCTGACAAGTCTCGTACGCACCATCACAAATCACTTGCATAATTTAATCACACAGAAGAAACTAATCGCAACCATCAATATGCCAATTCAACCATTGCTAGCCAATCCATCTTCGTCCAATTTATCCTTGATTGCCATCGAAACCATAATAACTCCATTCAACACTTACCACACTCTATCCGCACTCACCCCGAGTTACCTTGAACCGCGAGACCATGCTATCTCAAATCCCATGAACCATTTCATACCTTCATTGCGTGCATATTTACAGCCTCAACTGATGTGCCCATTCTACTAATCCTTCTACGAATCCGAAGTCCATTCTCATTTTGCTATCAAGTGCTACACTGCAAGTCAAAACATCATAGAACATTCTGGGCCTCGACTCATAGGCTGCTGCAAAATCTTGATTCTTAATTGTACTTATAGGCTCAAAATCATTATGCACTATATTTTACTTCCTTTTTGAATCCATTAGGACCGTTGTTAAGAGCCACCCGCTCTGACTTGGTCCGAATATAATTAACTACATAAATCTTATAACACATGAATACCCTCTTGACGAGGCACCCGGCGGAATTACTCCCCTTGGAACTCGCATCTATACAAAGCAAAATCCTGAATCTTTCCCCAAGTTCGAACATGGGCCAACAAGGCCAGCGATAGCCCACCTTTAATACTTCCTTTTCTCAAGTTAACACTTACGGTCCTTTCCCGTAACTGAATTAGCCCATCGACATGCTAATGGCCAAAAATCTCGCAAGTAGTTAACCATGCAACCCAATCATAAGCAGTGGGACTCTCCCACTTAGCTTGAAGCCATCATTTCACAAATCTGGAATTCACCCATCCTTTTTATCTCCTACTGACATAACCTTGCACAATCAACTCTAAAATTCTTGAAATCTTTCTGTAAAATCCCCTTTTTTATATTTTGAATCATCAAACACATTTGCACAACCGATCTCTTTGCTATATAACCGATAGAATTCTTCGCAGAAGCCTCACCAACCACGCGATCACTAACCTGCTCACTTGGGTAACCCACCTATGGAAAGCTCTCCCCGGCATCTTCCAATGTTGCTGCACGGGGTACAACCACTACGACATCAATAACCCATCCTGAGTCTGAGCTCGCTCTTCGACTGCACAAGCCCATTCATCCCTCGTGGACATCAATTAAATGTGCGGCAACATCCTCCAAATTCAAAGTTATTTTGCATCCTCCTTCATTTAAGCGGCTCATTTCGGTTATATTAAATCTCCTGCCGCACAAAAACCCCTACTTTAGATTAGTTATGTAGACCTCAATAACCAGGCACTAACATTCTCAAATCTCTCCAATCTCTCCTTAAGGTACGTGGTCATCCCACTGCAAAGCCCATATGCAACTCCGCTCATCCCCTTTAGTTGACTACTCGACCTTGGCCTCTTATACTCAGCTTTCAAGAAATTTTTAACCACCGCCTGACACTTCTCACATGACTTTCCTCATCCTTGCTGCTCAGCCGCTATCTTAAATAAGATCTATCCTCGTGGCACTTGAACCCAAAATTGCTGCTAACTTTAAACCTTTTCGAAGGTCATCTTTCTTGAACTGTCAACATTAGAAATACTGATTCAATCTTAAACCACCGCACCCTGCGATATCTGACAGTTATATCTCTAATACTATTTCGCAATATCTTGCCCCAAAGGGGAATTGTAGAAGATCATAACACCGACAAACTCAGTACGTTCAATTAGGACCGTGACACCCCATCATAGAAGAAAGCTCCACCACGCTTGCAAATACCAAGTCTCATTACTTCCACCAGCCCACATCTGACCATCATTAGTCCGATTGCCTTTCCCCTGCCGGGAATAAAAAACTAAATCTCTTGATTATGTACTGAGCAAACCTCCCTTCAAGTCATTCACTACCCCGACACGTGGGCAAACGTTCTACCATCATATCACTACTACGGAACAGTCATTCATAGGAATCATGGCAATTTGTGCCTATCCTCAAAGCCCTTAGAAGTATCGTTGGTGAGCTGAAACATTAAAATATATTTCCATAAGGCGACAATAATAATCCAATCAACTACAACGAGAGAAACATCCTGCACCACATCAGTAGTACCATTATGATTCTTCAATTCTCGATTTGTAACAAGCGATTTGCATCACATAAGATTGAGTAGGAATGAATTAAAGGCATACGCCTCCTGGGATCAAATCGCACGATAAGGAATCAAAAAGGGAAGTACTCCTAATAGTCTTGCAGCCTCCCAAGGATAAGTACAGACGTCTTCGTACCGATCCGCGAGATTCTACTAGACTTGCTCATGACTCGTGAGACCCTAGAAACCTAGTGCTCTGATACCATGTTGTCACGAACAAAAATCCACTAAGGGTCGTGATGGCGCCGAACACTGCTGTCAGGCAAGCCAACCAAATTACTTAATCCAATTCTCGTTTTAATACTTTTGAAATCTAGGATTTTCCTTCACATTTAGAAATTTAAAAGACAGTTGTCTCAAATCAAATTTAAATGATAAGCAGTTACTACCAAATACTTCAAAAGCATCCCAGAACCCGGTATCACAAGTGCATGAGCATCTACTGACAAGGAAATAAAATACAATATCCGTCCGGAATACAGTGGACAGGAAGTAAATACAGTATACTGGAAAGGGACTGCTCTAGCTGCGGCCGTCTCAAATAATGCACCTCACCTAGTCCTAGAATCATCCATGCTACTATGCCCAGTAGGCCGCTAGATTTACATATATCTGTGCAACAAAAATGCACAGAAGTGTAGAATGAGTACGTAAATAACGTGTACTCAATGAGTATCCCGCCTAATCTCGAAGAAGTAGAGACGAGATGTTCAACTTCGACACTTACTAGAGGTCCAATAATGATGTCAATAATACATTAAATCGTGAATTTCTACCAACATGATTTTTTATCAAATAGAAGGAAACAAGTAAACTATTATTCCTTTTATAGGAAATTTTCCAAATTCCTTTTCCATCAGTTTCCAAATATTCTCAAGCCATGAAAAGGCAATAACAACTTTAGTAAGTTCAAGCAGCAATACAAGCATGCGCAAATCATGCCGTGGTTGACGGCCCGCTCCAACAGAAATGTAAACTGTGCACTTGGCGAGGGTCAACAGCGTGCCTATAGATGCATCTATTTAATCTTTCGAGGCGTTCGGCCCGTTCCAAAATTAAACACACACAGACGGTCAATCAAGTAGTCAACAAGGAATAATTATCCATAGAGAAGCCAATTCGCTTTTAAACAATTTCGAAAATGAAGTTTAATCTTTTGTGGGAATTCATTTACTAACTCGAGGTGATTTAAGCAATTCAAAGGTCGATAAGTTTACAATTAATTCAAGTATAGCATGCTTTTGGGTCCTAACCACCCGGACAATAGCATAATAGTAGCTACGCATGTACTCTTGTCACCTCGTGCGTACGTAGCCCCACAAATAGGAGCACAAAATCAATTATTTCATCTATGGGGAGAATTCCCTCTAAAAAGGTTAGAAAGGAGACTCACCTCGCTCCGAAGGTCCATAAACGACATTCCACGCCCTTTCGAAGACTCAAATCGATGCACAATACTCCAAAACTAGCCAATAATTATGTAAATCCATTAATATATGCTAAGGTACTCATTATAATCCAATTTATAACAATTCCTAACCCCGATTGAAAAGTTAACAAAATTGCCCCCGGGCCCACGTGCCCGGATTTCCAAAATTTTCGAAGAGTAAGTTTACCCATAACCTCACGAACTCAAATATATAATTTAATCTCAATTCTATACCCAAAATCATGGTTAAATTCCAAGAAATGTCAATTTCTAGGTTTTCCACCAAAACCTCAAGTTTATACTAATTTCAATGCTCAAATCCAAACATAGTTGATGTATTTAACTCAAAATAGGTGGGGATAACTTACCTTATCATTGATGATGAAAATCCTCTCTTGAAACCCCTTCAAGAATAACCCAAGACAAGAATATATGAGAGGAAATAGCCAAAATCTGATTTTTAAAACCCCTCTATGCCTCCAGCATTTTCCGCTTCTGCGGAAAAGCCTCCGCTTCCGCGATCATGCTTTTACAGACAATCTACGACTTCTGCGGCTTCCACAAGGCCGTCCTTTTTTTCTTCTGCGTTCAGCCCTTCGCAGATGCGCTTCCGCTTCTGCAGAACCTTGATCGCATCTGCGGTCCACGAGCCTTGACCAAAATTCTCTTCTGCGACCATCCTTCCGTAGATGCGGTCCCGCTTCTGTGAAAATATTACCACATCTGTGGTCCCAGATGCCATCACTTCCAACCACTTCTCCGGTTCCCTTTTCTGCTTCTGTGGGGACGCTTCTGCGGTTAACGCACAGCAGAAGCGATAATACCAGCAACCAAACCCTTCAGCTATCCAAAATTCCAAATTTCTATCCGTTAATCACCCGAAATCTACCTAAGGCCCTCGGTACCCCAACCAATCATACCAACCAATCCCAAAACACATTACGGACTCGCTCGAGGCCTTAAATCATATCAAACAAAGTTAAAATCATGAATCGACCTCCAATCCAAACTTAATGAACTTTAAAATTTCAAACTTCTATTTCCAATGTTTAAACCTATCAAATCATGTCCAATTGACCTCAAATTTTGCGCACAAGTCATATTCAACATTACGAACCTACTCCTTCTTTCGAATTCGGATTCCGACCCTGATATCAAAATTTCCACTTCCGATCAAACTCCTTAAAAACCTTCAATTTCTATCTTTAGCCATATGACTTCAAAATGACCTACGAACCTCTGAATTCTCTTTCGATCGCGCTCCCAACTCCAGAATCACCATACGGAGCTATTCACAAACTCAAAATCTCGGATGGACATTGATAACACTGAAATGCACTCCAAGCCAAACTTATGAAATGTCTTCTAAAATTCTAACTTCTACAATAGGCGCCAAAATGCTTTAGGGTTATCCAAAACTCGAACCGGGCATATGCCCAAGTCTGAAATCATCATACAAACCTGATGGAACCTTTAGATCCTGATTCCGAGGTCATCTACTCAAAAATCCCATCCTAGTTAATTCTTTCAACTTTAAGCTTACGAAATGAGAATTCTCTTCCCAAATCAACTCCGAACTTCCCGAAACTCAATTTCGATCATGCGTACAAGTCATAATACCTGAATTGAAGCTGCTTATGACCTCAGACTGTTGAATGACGCGCTAGGGCTCAAAATGATCGGTCGGGTCGTTACATGAACGTTGTAGTTTGAAGCTTGAATTGTTATTATTTTATCATATTGGTTTATTTATTCAATCTCGCGCTTAATTATTTGATTGCTTGATCACCAATTGAATACTATCTATGAATATAAGATTGAACTCGGGAGAGAGAATTCTAGATTGCATATAAGATTGAGCAGAGCAAAATCTTAACTCTGGGGGGGAGGGGGCGGATTTGCGGTTAGGATAAGAATATACCTAATCGCCTTGCTTGGTTATTATACGAGAATTATAAATGTGTTCTTGTTAATCCTAATTCCATAGGAATATAGGTGTTAGGTTATCTTGAATAGGCGAGTTTTACTTCGGGAGAAGGCTACGAGCAATATTAACCCCGTCAACCAATAAACTAGATAAATTAATTAGACGATTTAAGTGAAAAAATCAACGGGATTGTTAGCTAAACCATAGCTCTAGAATATTTACTCACATTGAATTTGTCTCTATAATTTTTCAACTTATTTCTTTAATATCTTAATTTGTTACTTTAGATTGAGTTTAGTTGAATATTCATACATTAGGATTCGCTTGAATAGATTAACTGTTTGGTTTAATTTAGCTGGTAGTTAATCATAAGTCCATGTGGGTACGGTATCTGGACATACAATCCTATATTACTTGTTGACCACGTATACTTGGGTGTGCATTTGGGAGCAACAGTGTCCAAAACATACTTCCAAGGCCATAGCTAGACTCTTCAACTTTAATATCATTAACAACTTTAAAAAATATATAGGCTTCCCAATCACCAATAACAAACCTAAATCTTCCGACTACCAATTTATCCTAGATAAATATGACTAACAGATTGGCCTTTTGGAAATCAAATTTTCTAAGCATTGCAGGTAGTTCTTGCCTCTTCCGCCTTAAATAGTATTTCAAATCACGTCATGCAATATAATTTTCTCCCTATAAAAATTATCAAGCACATTGACAAAATTCAAAGAAATTTCATTTGGGGCTCTACTAATACATCCAAAAAAAATCATTTAATATCTTGGGATACTCTAACTAGGGATATGAGTATTGCAAGCCTTGGTATCCATTCAGATAAGGAAAAAAGTTTATTCAGTTTAGCTAACCTCGATGAGGCTGATTCACAACTCAAAGAACCCCTGGTCAGAAACTCACTTTTCTATTTATAATTCCTCCTTAAATCTTAAAAACACCTCTTTCATTTGGAAAAACGTAGTTAAAGGTTGGGAAATATGTACCAAAGATATTAAATGGATTCCTCAAACAAACTCAACCATGAACATATGGGATTCAAACTGGATCTCTAAATCCCCAACCCTTAGGAAATTAGTGGAGGATCCTCTCCCACCATCCAGTAGCAATCTTACCACCAGGGACATTTGGAGTAACAACGGCTGGGATCTTAATAAAATTTCCTTTGTCCTTACCATAGATATCAAAAATAGTATCCTGTCAGTCCACTAGAAATCACTCATATGACTTAATATTTTGGGAATTAACCGGGGGGGGGGGGGGGAAAATTTTTCTTTAAAAGTTGTTATAATTTAATTAGGTACGCCATCATGGTTCCGGTGGAGGGAATTTTGGGTTGGGACAAGTTGGTATCAGAGCACTAGGTTGCCAAGGTCCACGATTCACGAACAAGCTTAGTAGAGTCTGAGGGATCGGTATAGAGACGTCTGTGCTTATCCCAGAGGCTACAGAAATTAGGAACAATTTCACTTATATTTTTCTCTATCGTATAATTTGATCTCTCAATTCTAATTGAACTCTCTACCCTTGTTCCTTCGCAGATGGTGAGAACACGTACCACTTCATCAGCTGAGCAGCAGCCAGAGTCCCCAGTAGCAGCTCCTACGAGGGGCAGGGCTCATCCTAGAGCTCGAGCAGCAGCTCCAGTAGCGGAGCCTCGGGTTGAGTTTGATGATGAGGTTCCAGCCCAAACCGTTCCTTCTAGACTAGCTCAGATTACAAAGGGGTTCAAAGCCACCAAGTGCTTCAGGATGCTTTGGTCCGTCTAGTGGGCCTTGTTGATACCCAATTTTTCCCTATGTATTTTTATATACTCAAAATATTCTCAAAATAGTATTTACATGCCTATATAAGCATTCCCAAGAATTTTGTTATTTTTTCCTTATTTTTAAAGATTTTAAAATCAATTTATTATCTATTTTAATAGTACAAAATTTAATAATTATTCCCAGACTAGCATTTTTGGTGAATAATTTATTTTTCATTATCATATTTACACCAAGATATAATTAAGGTAATTTTTGCATAATTTTTACACATTTATTTGGTATTTTTTTAAGCTAAATTGCATAATTGCAATTATAGCCTATTTTGCGATTAACAGAATTTTACAATTATGAAATTATTTTTAATATTTTTAAATTAATATTTATATGTTATTGATTATTTTAGTGCCTTTAATTTATTTTTAAAATAATTTTAACTATTTTATATAAAATAAAAGAGGGAAATTGGCTATTTAACACATAGCAGTTTATTGTTTCAATTTTAGCCCAATTTAACCCGACCCCATCAGATTTTAAATTAACTCAATACCCAATCCAAATTCGCCCAGCCCAATTTCTTAAAAAAAACTCGGCCCAGCTCCAAATCAATCTGAGTTGTTGATCAAATAAGATTAATGGCCCAGATCTATTTTTCTTAATTAAATCGTAACTACCCTCCCCCCGACCCCTCAGTCTTCGAAACCGGTCTCTCTCTTTACTTCGTCTCTTTATCTCCTCCTGCTCTCTAGAATCTTCTTTTTCTCCGATGGCCTTCAGCATCTCTCCGGCCACCTCCAGCCTCACCTCTTTCGACCACCAGTCGTAGTGAAACCTTATCTAGCCGATTCCCTATATCCTTGAGACTCCAGAAGCCTCCGCCATACATGTCAGTCACTGAAGCTTTGCCTGGTTTGTTTTCGGCCTTTCTCCGGTGAGTTTTGACTCGATGGTGTTCTAATCACCATGGTTCTTGAATTTTACGACCAGGTTATCCGTACTTCCTCTGTTTTCTTAGGAAACCCTAACCTCGACCCAAGTCTCTTAAAAACACGTCTGTATTTTAATGTTTTTTGACTCACTCCTTCAGTTTTAAACCTCTCTTTACTCGATCTTTACAAATGATCATGTTTTAAGCATCTTTGTCTCCTATTTGAAACTAGGGTTTCTCGACCCTTTTTTCAGAAATGTTTCCTCTAATTTTATCTTTAAAAAAATGTCTCTACTGTGTTTAAGTTATTATATCCTGATTTTATATTATTCTAACGAGTATTGATGAAACCCTAGGTATTCTGGTTTGTTTCTTTACTACTTGACTATGCATCTATATGTTCTCTACAACTCCTGCGTTGATTCATTGTTTTGACCTTTAATTCATGTTGTTCTATGAGTACTTCTCCCTGTTAATCGCATGACTGCTATTTAAATGCTTGATTATTTCTACGGTTTGTTACTTGTTACTTGTATTGACCCTTTTGTTTATTAACTATGATACTTGCCTTAGAACTCTTTACTGATTTTGTGCATTTTCCTTTAACCATGTTACTTGCCTTAGAACTCTTTACTGATTTTGTGTATTTTCCTTTAACCATGATACTTGCCTTAGAACTCTTTACTGATTTTGTGTATTTTCCTTTAACTGTGATACTTGCCTTAACACTCTTTACTGATTTTGTGTATTTTTTTACATGTTGACATCTGCCTTAACTGATAATTGATTCCTTGCAATATCGGGGGATCTCTTACTGATTTTCAGAATGATACTCTGCCTTATTTTATGTGCAAGCATGTCACCAATTGATTCTTACTTTCCTTAATTCATATGTTATGTACCTGGTCCTAATCACATGCCTTATTCTTTACTACTCTCTGTATGATTGAAATTAGTCTTTCAATTAGTTCTCTTTCCTTATATGTCACTACGGTAGCCGTTTGAACTAGGACTCCCCAACTAAAGGGGAGTACTTACATTGATTGGGATTCTAATTGGATGTACTTCTATAATTATACTACACTTTACTTTTTACCTTATTTTTCTACTCGTTTTCAGAACTATAAATACTCTACTCTTTTATTAGCAAAGAGAGAAATCAATGAATACTCTCAATTCTACATTCTCTTGTGCTCTTTCTCTCTTCTCCTTTTGCTCTATTGCTTTTCTCTGCTCTTGCCTATTATTAGCCGGCTGTAAGCCAAGGCTAATATTGTGTTATCACTTTGTCTTTGCATCCTGCTCTTGCTCTCTTACTGGTATGTCCTAATTAATCTTCAAGCCTCCAATCAATGTTTTTATTCTTGTTTTAGTTCATTATCTTCCTGGTTTTCTTCTATTTACGCTTCTACTGCTCAACATTCGATTGGTTCTTCTATTTTAGTAGTTTACCATGTCTTATCTCTTTTGACTTACATGCTAAGTCTATAATATGACCGTTTTCTATCACTAACTTCTACTTTCTATGCATGTATCTTATTGCTGTACATTATCATGCCTAAACTTTACCACTTCCTAATTCCCCTGATCCCTAGCATTTTTATATGTACTTATTGATTTACATGCCTCTAGCTGTTGTTTATCTTACTGTTATAATTGTCCCCCTGTTACTGTCTAAGTATTATGTCTAAGTTTGACCATTTCTTGGTCCTCTGAATCTTCTGATTCTGTGTATTCATGCTTCAGTGAGCTTTCATAAGTCTCTGGATCTCCTTTAGCATTATGTGATCTATTTGTTCCCTTTCCCATTATCCTTGTATGCAATCCTTTGCTGTTGAACTACTATAACTAGTTCTTCTGTTGTTTTTTTTAAAACAAATCTCTTGTTTTGAAAACTCTTTTAAACTACTCCTTAATTCACTTCACACTACTCTTAGAGAATAGGTTCTACCCTCTTCGTGTGAGTATTGGTTTGGGTACCCTTAGTACTCACTCAACTTTGACACACAAGGCTGGTAATCCCATACTGCACTTGTCCCGTATTCTACTAAGTGTTTAGGTGCTGCTATTGGCCAGGGACCCAATGGGGCCCTAGGGAGCTTTGCCGCACCTAGACCATTGTCGACGCCCCCTTTTCCTCGCGAAATCGAGTTTACGATATTTGGGAAGACAACTCTATTCCCGTTTGAGAATTGGGTTTTGGATTTGAAGAGTCACCACTTAATGATTAAGTGCATTAGATCACTAAGGGTTTTGAGTTGGAAAACCAGAGTTCGGGTAGGGGTTAGAAATTATCTCGAGGGGAAGGTGTTAGGCACCCCTCAAGATCCACTAGTGGCCGGGAACCACACTAGTGGATCTTGAGGGGTGCCTAACACCTTACCCTCGAGATAATTTCTAGCCCTTACCCAAACTCTGGTTTTCCAACTCAAAAACCCTTATAGTGTCCTAATGCACTTTAATCATTAGGTGGCGACTCTTCAATTCCAAAAACCCAATTCCCAAAAGGGAAAAGATTTGTCCTCCCAAAAAATGTCGTAAACCCGATTTCGCTTCTTAAGCAAAAAAAGGGGGCATCGACAGCATGGCGACTCTACCGGGGACTTTTATTTTAGGCTTTTACCATTACATGTTATTTTTGACTTTATTGCTTCTTTATTGCTTCTTCTACTTCGAAACTGACTTGGTTTTTTGTTTTCTTTTCTTTAATGCTTTTACCGCTTTCTTTCAATATTGTTGTAATCATGAGAAATTATTGTAATTATTATTTTATGAATGTACAAATACGTGACAGCTTGTGTGATTGTTATAACTGCATATTCAATATCATATTCCACTCGTGCCAAACAAATACCATTGCAACGCTTATAATGAGTGGTTGCGCCCTTCCAATATATCACCCCCTAAATTTAGTAAAGGCGTATTTACGGTAAAACCAGTCGATCAGCGGTGCAGTCGACGGTTCCGTGCCTTTCCCTCTTGAGTTGTCCACTCAAGGGTACCGGTCTAATGCCCCATAGACACCTTATTCTGCATAGCTGTGCATGCATCATTGTCAAATCCAGTCAAGTCAGTTATGTTGTCCACATAATGAATCTTTAAGATAGCCTTGTCCAAAGTCCACTCGGTTTCCTTGGAACCCAAACGGACGCCACCATATTCTATGCATTTATTTCGAGAACTAAATGCTGCTTATGCTAATTATTGGTTTAAATAGTCGAGTCCGGCAGGGTAAGGGTCTAACACTATGTTTTGCATAAAATGAGGCACGAAGTCCCTAGATTAGGCATGGTAACCAACATTTACCCAAGGTTGCTAAGCTGGTGGGAAGACCTTCACTCCAGTGACTAGACTCTCGTCCGTAAATATTTGGGGAATATGCCTTCTCTTTTGGAGATCCAGCCCGATAGCAAAATCATAGAGTCTACAACCTTATTCTGGGACAGTGATAGATCAGTGTTTCGCTTCGGGGACCTTCCTTTGATCGAAGAAATAGGAGGGTTAAGTGGTATTCCTTGGGAGACTCCAGGTTTTCTTATGCCATAAAATCGCAAGGGTAGGGGTTTCCTCAAGATGATGGGATTGAAGAAAAACCCAGACTTGACTTGTTTGAAGGACTCTTACATTCCTTTCGACTATCTGTACGAGAGGTATAGCCATAGCAAGTCCTACCGCACTTATCCAGATGAATTTGCCCTTACCTCATTGGGGCATTCCACAGAAAAGTCTTCGTCTTCATATTCTGCTTCTTGAGGATTATAGTATTTCCCATGAAGAAGGCTAATATTCATACCAAACTGGACATGGTTACCAAGACCCTAATAGAAGGGATTAGCGGGCAACCTTTCAACATAGTACCAATGATTTTCGCAGAGATAAACCTAGCCATAGGAAAATATCAGCAAGGGGCCAATCACTTTGACGGCTGTAACTTGCTACTCCAACTTTGGCTCATGGAGCACCTCCAAAAGGGTGAATACTGGCAAGAGATCCTATGCAGGGACTGGGATGATCATATTGCCTTCCATCATCCAAGACGAATGAACTATATGCCTAACATATTTGCTCAACCGGAAGACGCTAAAGGATGGGTAGAGTTGTTTGAAAATCTTAAAGACGACCTAGTGCAGTGGATGTTTGAATGGTTCCCTACTGAAGAGTTCATTGTCCGATCTCGGGATGCACCATGTCTTGTTCTCATCGTCTTGAGAGGAACTTATCCCTATGTCCCTCTCCGAGTCATGAGACAGGCAGGAAGGAAGCAGGTTATACCAAGGGTCGACAAAATATGTCATTTTAGGGTCGACTTTCAGAATGACGATAGCCCTCATAATTGCTGATCTCAGCACATGTGGCACTGCAAAATCATACTGGGGAGAGATTCTATTGAGCCGGATAGATATCACACCGGTTGTTCGTCGTACTATTCAGGTTGGCTGGAGGATGATCATGAGGGCTTGGGACAACCAGGGTTTGCTCGAGATCACAGGATCATCGATAAAAAGGCTGAGGAGTGGGTTAAGTACAACCAGTTGCGTAAAAGGATTCGAGAATGCGAGAATGAGAACCAGGAAATTCAAGAAGCCCATCAAAAGTTGATCGAGGAATGGAAAGATATGGCTGTCAGCACCAAGAAGCGACTAGGGTATTTGGAGCGAGGTTTGGTAGAATTGGAAAGGAAGTTCAACCAAAGGATCGAAAACTGCCAGAATGCCGAGGGAAGCGAAGGGGGACACTTGGCTAGAGCTTACTTGCTGCTGGGACTGCGTGAGCTGGTGAAGCTATTCGATGGAGCTAAAGATGTGAGTCTGGGAAAGGTCCTTCTGGGACCAAGTAGTTAGGAGTCTTTCTTTTGCTTTAATGTAATAAGGCCCACGGCCATTAGTGACATTTTATTTCTGCTATTGTTTTAGTGTCGCTTTGGGATTCGTCTTATTTTTATCAATAAAATAAAGCATTTAGCATTATAAGTTCTCCACATCAACTTGTCGCTAGGCCTACCTCGGGCACAACGAGGCTCCTAAATTAGGACACGATTCATACTCTTTCACTATGTGTTTAAATATCGCAACGTTTTCTCCTCATAATCTTTACTAACTTGTTACCTTTTTGTTTTTACTTTTTGTTTTATTCCCCTTCCCCAAAGGTTAGTCCATTGCATTCTGGCATCATCATACTCTACGAGATCCAAGGGCCCTCCACCTCCTCCTCCTCCTCCTCCTCCAACTCCTATCAGAAACAAGAACAAAGGAAAAATGGATGACTTGGGTAACATCAGGAAGGAGAATTCAGTTGAAAGGGTAGAAACTTCCCAGCTAGAGCAAAAGTTATTGAAATTTCAGGAAGAACTAGACCAAGTCTGGAATTTGGCCAGCTTGTCATTTTCCGTCACTACCCTAAATGTCAACTTTCCTAACTGTCAAAACCCCGCACCTCCACAAAACATCCCGAAATCACAAAATCAACCCCTCCCCATCACCACTGCAACACATGCCACACTTCAAGTAACACCCTATTACTCATCCCCGAACTACTAAACTCTATAAATGACCATTCTTACCCTCATCACAACAATCCCATTAATGTGGAAACTATGCCACTTCCCACTCAACCAATTTCAAGCACACCCGAGTCTAATGACAAAGACTCTCTTATCAAGAACCTGGCCGCAGAGCTCAAGAAACTTACGAGCCAAGTCCAGGGTGTTGAAGGAAACAAAGGTATCGAGGGGCTGAATTATGAGGACCTTTGAATCCAGCCAGATGTTAAACTTCCAGAGGGGTACAAACCTCCTAAGTTCAAAATGTTTGATATTACATGGGACCCTAGAGTCCATTTGAGGACATATTGCGATATGTTGGTCAGAGTCGGGAGAGATGAAAAGATCCACATGAAGCTCTTTATGAGAAGTCTGAAAGGGGATGTTCTATCTTGGTACATTTTCCAAGACCCCAAGAAGTGGACAAATTGGGTAGGTATGGCGTTAGATTTCATGGACAGGTTTAGATTCAATACAAAGAATGCGCCAGATGTATTCTACATCTAGAATTTAAAAAAGAAACCCATGGAGACATTTCTCGTGTATGGTACTCGTTGGAGATCTGAAGCCGCTAAGGTCAGGCCAGCCTTAGAAGAAGAACAGATGAATAGATTTTTCATCCGAGCTTAGGACCCACAGTACTACGAGAGGTTGATGTTGATCGAAGGCCAAAAATTTTCCAACATCATCAAACTAGGGGAGAGGATCGAGGAAGGAATCAAAAGTGGTATGGTCACTAACTTCGAAGCATTACAGGCTACCAACAAAGCTCTACAATTTGGTGGCGCATCCAAGAAAAGGGATGTGAGTGCTGTAAGGGTTGCAGAAAGGACAAAATCCCCAGTCAAATACCAAACCTACCCATTACCCCCACTCACATATCAAGCTATCCCAAATTACCAAGCACCCTCACCTTCCTACCAAGCTCCACCACCTACTTACCAATCATCTCCACCTACTGCATACTAGCCTACATCACCCAAATACTCTCAACCAGCACACGTCTACCAAGCCTACAATACCCAACAAGCTTACTATCAATCACCTCACCAAAATTTCCCTAGACCCCAGCCAAAGTTCGATCGTAGACCTCCCAAACAGTACACCGCCATTACCGAATCAATCGACCAGTTGTATGAAAGGCTTAAAGCCACTGGTTACATCATCCCTACCCCTTCCATAACTCTAGAAAATCCTTCCCAATGGGTCAACTCGAACAAAACCTGTGCATACCATTTCGGCATGAAGGTCATACCATTGATGAGTGCCGCTCCCTGAAGGACAAGATTCAGGCCTTGATTGACAACAAGATCATTTTGGCAAAGGGACTTACTTCGAATGTCCGTAACAACCCTCCGCCTGACCACAAAGGGGGAGATATTCATATGATAGAGATAGAAGACGACTGGGACCCCATGGGATCGATCGGATTGATCACTGAGGGTTGCGATCCAAAGAAACCGACATTCACACTTAATCCAATTGTACTCCAGGTCTAGCCTTCTGAAGACGCTGAGGTGAACATGTCCATACCACTCGATCTTGAAGCACCATCTTTCGCAAAGGCACCAGGGCCAATTGAGGTTGAGTTTGAGTCCCCAAAGGCACCTGTACCATTTGAAGTTGCTGTGTTACCTTCCAAAGCGAGGGTACCCATCCCGGTGGCAATGTAAGCCATAGCACCATTCCATACAAAGACCTTCCCCTGGGACTACACAGCCGAGGCAAGAAGGAAAGGGAAAACCAAATCTGGAGAAGCAATTGCAGCATAGGGTATGACCCGAACTGGCAGGGTTTATACTCTAGAACATTTGGCTGAATCAAGTAAGCAGGCCTCTGGACGACTTACCAAAACTGGTCCTGATGACTTATGGAGGAAGGTACAGGCAAAAGAGTACTCAGTCATTGATCAACTAAATAAACACCGACACAGATCTCCATCCTAGCTCTGATGCAAAGCTCCGATGCACATAAGAACACCTTGATGAAGATACTGAGTGAGGCATATGTGCCCAACAATATAACTAGAGGATAAATGGCGAACATGGTGGGCCAAGTATTGGAAAGTCACAAAATCACTTTCCACAAAGATGAGCTGCCATCAGAAGGGTTGAGCCACAACAAGGCACTGCACATCACTGTGCAATGCGAGAATTATTTCATCACCAGGATTTTGATTGACGCAGGGTTCAGCCTCAATATTTGTCCCTTGGTGACTCTCCGAACATTAGGGAAAAGCCTGCATGAGATCAAAGATGGAACCATCAATGTCAAAGCTTTCGATGGCTCCCAAAGGTCCACCATTGGGGAGATTAGTTTGTGTCTACAAATGGGACCAACTTGGTTCGATGTCGACTTTCAAGTGATAGACATCCCAGCGTCCTACAATCTGTTGTTGGGATGGCCCTGGATTCACGTCGACGGAGCCGTAGCATCAACCCTACACCAAGTAGTGAAATTTGAGTGGAATCTCTAAGAGGTAATTATTCACGGCGACAGTAGAAATCCCATATATAGTCACCAAACCATTCCAGCGATCGGAGGAAGGAGAAAGATAGGTGGGGAAACCTACCATCATATTGAGCGAGTCAACGTCGTGGACAAATATAAATGGTGGGATAATAGGATTGAAAGCATACTGAATTGGAGTGGATATGAACCTGGCAAAGGACTGGGCATGAACCTATAGGGAATCATCGAACCTATCAAACTGAAGAAGCATGGTACCACTTTAGGTTTGGGATACGAGTACACCTGGAAGGAATTCAAAGAAATGTCGCTACCTTGGTACTGTCCTTTCTATCCATTGGAGAATCTGATACCCTTTCTAGAGCAAACTTTCCAAGCAGTCGAAGTCATTTATGGGTCAGAAGAAGAGGAAGCACTAGCAGCAATAAGGAACTTGTTCCTGGAGGATGATAATATGGACTGTTGTGTCATTTTCGAGGAGGAGAGGGAGGAAGGACCTTCCATACAAGCCGTGAGCCAAGGAGCACGCATCGATAATTGGTCCGTCAGAACTACCAGGGCCCGGAGAGCTTCGGGGTAGCAAGGCTGAACAAAGCACCAAGCATTACCTTTTACTTTTTTGCTAGTTGATTTCCTTTCCACATTTTTAATTTTGAAAATAAGAGCTCCAATGTTCAAAATAATTATGAAATTTATCAAAAGCATTTCAGTTTCTTATGAATCTCGCTCTTATTATTTTTTCTATCATTTACTTTATTTATACACAACATCACTATTACTCATCTTGATGAACCGACGGTTGTGACTTGCAAGGAGATAACACAACAAACGGATATAGAATCAGAAGAGGATGATATACCAGAAGAGGTTGTTAAAGAAGTTGAGAACTTGGAGAATAGTCCTAAGTCTAACTTGGACGAAACTGAGGTTATCAACTTGGGGGACACAGAGAATGTGAAAGAAATGCGCATCAGTGTTCATCTGTCACCGTCAGAAATTGAAGAGTACATGGAATTTCTAAGAGAGTATGAAGATATATTCGCCTGGTCGTATGATGATATGACTGGTCTCAGCACATCTATTGTAGCTCACAAACTGCCAACGGATCCAACATGTCCGCCAGTAAAACAGAAGCTCAGGAAGTTCAAGCCTGACATGATTTTGAAAATCAAGGAAAAAGTCACCAAGCAAGTCAAAGCCAAGGTCCTCAGGGTAGTAGAGTATCCAACATGGTTAGCCAATATTGTTCCAGTGTCAAAGAAGGATGGGAAGGTCAGGGTCTACATCGACTTTCGTGACCTCAACTGGGCCAGTCCAAAGGACGACTTCCCTTTGCCAAACATACAGATTCTAATTGACAACTGCACCAATCACGAGCTACAGTCATTTATCGATTGTTTTGCTGGTTATCATCAAATATGGATGGATGAGGAAGATATTGAGAAAACGGCTTTTATTACGCTATGGGGGATGTATTGTTACCAGATGATGCAATTTGGGTTAAAGAATGCTGGGGCCACCTACATGAGGGCCATGACTACTATTTTCCATGACATGATACATAAAGAGATCGAGGTGTATGTAGACGATGTCATCATCAAATCCAAGAGAGCCACCAACCACATGGAATCTGAGGAAATTCTTCAGTAGACTGAGGAGGTACAATCTAAAACTAAATCCCGCCAAGTGAGCATTCGGGGTTCCTGCTAGAAAGTTGCTTGGGTTCATCATATGTTGATAAGGAATAGAGCTGGATCCATCAAAGGTTAAGTCCATTCAAGAATTGCCACCGCCAAAGAATAAAAAAGAGGTCATGAGTTTCTTGGGGAGACTCAACTACATCAGCCGGTTCATAGCTCAATCCACTATCATTTGTGAGCCCATCTTTAAGATGTTAAAGAAAGATGCCGCTACCAAATGGACCGATGATTATGAGAAAGCCTTCGATAGAATCAAGGAATACATATCAACGCTGCTAGTTCTGGTTCTGCCTGAACCTGGTAGACTGCTATTGCTCTACCTTGCAGTATTAGATGAAGCATTCGGTTGCGTTCTAGGGCAACACGACGAAACATGGAGAAATGAGAAAGCCATCTATTACCTCAACAAGAAGTTCACTCCATACGAGGTCTGGTACTCTCTATTAGAACACACCTATTATTCTTTGACTTGGGTAGCTCAGAAGTTGAGGCATTATTTCTATGACTATACCACTTATCTCATATCAAGAATGGTTTCGTTGAAATATATCTTTCAGAATTCCATGCCCACTGGCAAACTAGCCAAGTCCTGTTAAGTGAATTCGACATTGTTTACGTGACTCAAAAGGCAATCAAAGGACAAGCACTGGCAGATCATCTTGTCGAAAATCCCGTGGATGGAGAATACGAGTCTCTAAAGACGTATTTTCCTGATGAATAAGTATCTTTCATAGGAGGAGATATTGCAGAATCCTAAGATGGTTGGAGGATGTTTTTTGATGGAGCAACAAACTTCAAAGAAGTAGGCATATAAGCAGTTCTAGTATCGGAAACTGGCCAGCATCATTCGGTATCCGCCAAGCTCAGATTCCTGTTTACCAACAACATGGACGAATATGAAGCCTGCATATTAGGGCTCAAGCTGGCCATTGATATGAATATTCAGGAGTTACTAATGATCAGGGACTCAGGTTTGTTCATACATCAGGTCCAAAAAGAATGGGAAACCAAGAACTCCAAGATACTCCCTTATCTGCATCATGTGTAGGAGTTGAGGAAGTGGTTTACAAAGATAGAATTCCAACATGTTCCCAGGGTCCAGAATGAGTTTGCCGACGCATTGGCTACCCTATCATCTATGATTCAGCACCCAGATAAGAACTTTATTGATCCTATCCCGGTAAAAATTCATGATCACCCAGCTTACTGTGCTCATGTCGAGGAAAAAGCAGATGGAAAACCCTGGTTTCACAATATCAAGGAATATTTGCCAATAGGAGAATATCCAGAACTTGCAAACGCTACTCAGAAGCGCACACTGCGAAGGTTATTCAATCACTTCTTTCACAACGGAGGAATCCTGTATAGGAGGACTCCCGATTTGGGATTACTGAGGTGTGTCGAAGCCAAGGAAGAATCCAGGTTGTTGGAAGAGCTTCATGCAGGGAACTATGGTCCACATATGAACGGTTTAATCTTAGCAAAGAAAATACTCTGAGCAGGATATTTTTAGATTACTATGGAAACGGACTGCATCTAATACGTCCAAAAATGCCATCGCTGTTAGATACTCGCAGCCATGATAAAAGTGCCTCCAAACGAGCTTACTACAACAAGCTCGCCATGGTCGTTCACCGCTTGGGGAATGGATGTTATCAGACCCAATGAGCCTGCCGCATCAAACGGGCACAGGTTCATTCTAGTGGCCATTGCTTATTTCACCAAATGGGTTGAAGTAGCATCATATAAGGCAATAACCAAGAAGTTTCTGGAAAATTTTGTCCGCGACTACATCGTTTGTCGATTCGGCATCCCAGAGTCGATCATTACTGATAATGGTTCCAATCTTAATAGTGACTTGATGAAGGCCATGTGTGAAACATTCAAAATAAAATACAAGATTATACAGCCTAAAGACCTCAAATGAATGGAGTCGTAGAAGCGGCCAACAAGAACATCAAGAAGATACTAAGGAAGATGATAGAAAAGCATAAGCAGTGGCATGAGAAGTTATCATTTGCCTTATTGGGATACCATACCACAGTTCGCGCATCAACCAGGGAAACTTCCTATATGTTGGTCTACATTACCGAAATAGTCATTCCCATCGAGGTAGAAATTCCCTCCCTGAGGATCATACAAGAAGCAGAACTTGACGATGCAGAATGGGTAAAAATCCACTAGTAGAAACTAGCTCTAATAGATAGGAAAAGAATGAATGCAGTTTGCCATGGTCAATTTTATCAGAATAGAATGTCCAGAGCTTTCAACAAAAGTGTTAAGCTGAGACAATCACATCAGGGCAGCTGGTGTTAAAGAAAATCTTTCTGCACCAGGATGAAGCCAAAGGAAAATTCTCTCCCAACTAGTAAGACCACACAAGGTTCACCGGGTACTAACAGGAGGAGCCCTCATACTCGCAGAAATGGATGGAGAAGTGCAGTCAAACGTTACTATGTGTAATCTTTATGCTTCCTTATATGATATAATTTGAACTACGTATGAACTGATTCCCGTTTAAGAGGGGATACGTAGGTAGCCATATGGGTTCAGTTATAGTTTAATAAAATTTTCATTTCCCCCGATATTGGAAACTACGGCAGAATTTTGAGGAGGACCCTCAAAATTCCGAAGTTGATTTTTAGCTAGTCATCGCACGCAGCCTTCGGAAGCACCAGACCAGTAAACTGGGGCAAAATGTTGAGGAGGACCCTTAAAATTTCGAAGAGAGAGGTTGCAATATCTTGAACCGCGTCGCAATCGTCAGTTCATCTAAAAGAAAATCATTTTAAATTATGTAATTACATCATATTCTTTACTTAATCATGCATGGCTACTATCAAAATTGGTTTGTTTAGCGATGCTACCCCCAATGAAAGAAAGAGCCGAGAAGGACAAGCGAAGTCCACGGGAGGACGAACTAACCTTCACCCTTTACAAAACTCACAATTTTTCTTTGAATGTAGGCACCCCAAGACATAAAATCATCAGATACGATTACATACTCATACTATTTTAGGAATACAACTCTCAGAATCATTACTTACTTACAAGTGCTATCCGCATATGACATCCCCAGCAGCTACAACGACGTAATCAGCTATTAGCTAAGAGCTTTCGTTACTATTCACCTTTATCTGCTGCATTGCATAAGGCCGCCTTTCTGCCTTACGAGACTAAGCACTATCTCCGCTTGCATTTCTCTGCATTGCATAAGGCTACCTTTCTGCCTTCCGAGACTAAGCTCTGTCTCCACTTGCATTTCTCTGTATTGCATAAGGCTACCTTTCTGCCTTCTGAGACTAAGCATTGTCTCCATCTATATTTTCTTGCATTGCATAAGGCTACCTTTCTGCCTTCCGAGACTAAGCTCTGCCTCCACTTGCATTTCTTTGCATTGCATAAGGCTACCTTTCGGCCTTCCGAGACTAAGCATTGTCTCCATCTGTATTTTCTTGCATTGCATAAACCTATCTTTCTGCCTTCCGAGACTAAGCATTGTCTCCATCTGCATTTTCTAGCATTGCATAAGCCTACCTTTCTGCCTTTCGAGACTAAGCATTGTCCTCATCTGCATTTTCTTGCATTGCATAAGGCTACATTTCTGCCTTCCACGACTAAGCATTGTCTCCACCCGCATGGCTGAAAGATCGCCAACTTTATTCAAATCCTGCATGGCTGAAATATTGCCACTTTATCTCTTGCATGGCTGAAATACTGCCACCTTTTATTTGAGTCCTGCAATCGGCTACAAAATCGCCATCTATGTTTACACTTTACATCGGCTGAAATATCGCCAACTTTATTTAAATTGCTACATCGGCTAAAATATTGCCAACTTTATTTAAGTCTTGCATGGGCTGAAAGATTGCCAAGTTATGCATTTCATTGGCTGAAAGATCGCCAAGTTATCCAAAGACGTCATTGTTCATAGGCACCATTTTCATAGCCCGAGAACGCCATTCCATGGCCTGAGGACCCTACTTTTATCTTTTGCATATCATTATTCAAAGGCATCATAGTTCGAAGGCATCATTATCATAGCCCGAGAACATCATTTCATAGCATGCGAATCCTCTATTATATGCTTCATGGCCCAGGACGTCATTGTCTGAGGACGTCATCCTACCTGTCCAAATATAGCATTCATGGTCCAACGGGAACCTGCATCACGTTTAAATTTATGCACAATATATGTTCATATTGCTTATTTGCAGGTACACCGGCTAGCAATGGCCATCATAGCAGGAGCGATCCCGCTCCGGTTCCCGCAGCCTATCAATTTCTGACCGTCCTTCCCAACCTGAATGCCACGGCCGTCTTTTAAAATCTCCATTGGCATGTTCCGCCGATGGATTCCCGAACTACATATGACATGATTCCTGTAAGACCAGGGATATGTAGGCAGCTCAAGAGCCAGAACTGGTCAAAACCTTTCAAATCGTTTCTTTCGGTCAAAAGAGGGGCAGTTGTTGATACCCAATTTTTCTCTATGTATTTTTATATACTCAAAATAGCATGTGCATGCATATATAAGCATGCCCAAGAATGTTGGTATTTTTTTCTTATTTTTTAAGATTTTAAAATCAATTTATTATCTATTTTAATAGTACAAAATTTAATAATTATTCCTAGACTAGCATTTTTGGTGAATAATTTATTTTTCATTCTCATATTTACATCAAGATATAATTAAGCTAATTTTTGCATATTTTTACACATTTATTTGGTATTTTTTTAAGCTAAATTGCATAATTGTAATTATAGCCTATTTTACGATTAACAGCATTTTACGAAATCATTTTTAGTATTTTTAGATTAATATTTATATGTTATTGATTAGTTAAGTGCCTTTAATTTGTTTTTAAAATAATTTGATCTATTTTATATAAAATAAAAGAGAAAAATTGGCTATTTAACACAAAACCCTTTATTGTTTCAATTTTAGCCCAATTTAACCCTACCCCATCAGATTTTAAATTAACCCAATACCCAATCCAAATCCGCCCAGCCCAATTTCTAAAAGAAAACCCTGCCCAGCTCCAAATCAATCTGAGTTGTTGATCAAATAAGATCAACGCCCCAGATCTATTTTCCTTAATTAAATCCTAACTACCCCCCGACCCCTCAGTCTTCTAGACCGGTCTCTCTCTCTACTTCGTCTCTTCCTTTCCTCCTGCTCTATAGAATCTTCTTCTTCTCCAATGGCCTTCACCATCTCTCCGGCCACCTCTAGCCTCATCTCTTTCGACCACCAGCCGTTGTGAAACCTTATCTCGCCGATTCCCTCTATCCTTGAGACTCCAGAAGCCTCCGCCATGTCACTGAAGCTTTGCCTGGTTTGTTTCCGGCCTTTCTCCGACGAGTTTTGACTTGATGGTGTTCTAATCACCATGGTTCCTGAATTTCACGACCAGGTTATCCGTACTTCCTCTGTTTTCTTAGGAAACCCTAACCTCGACCCATGTCTCTTAAAAACCCATCTGTATTTTAACAATTTGTGACTCACTCCTTCATGTTTTAAACCTTTCATTATTCGATCTTTACAAATGATCAAGTTTTAAGCATCTTTGTCTTCTATTTGAAACTAGGGTTTCTCGATCCTGTTTTCAGAAAGGTTTCCTCTAATTTTTTCTTAAAAAAATGTCTCTACCGTATTTAAGCTATTATCTCCTGATTTTATGTTATTCTAACGAGTATTGATTAAACCCTAGGTATTCTGGGTTGTTTCTTTACTACTTGACTATGCATCTATGTGTTCTCTGCAACTCCTACGTTGATTCATTACTTTGACATTTAATTCCTGTTGTTCTATGAGTACTTCTCCCTGTTAATCGCATGACTGCTATTTAAATGCTTGATTATTCCTACGGTTTGTTACTTGTTACTTGTATTGATCCTTTTGTGTATTAACTATGATACTTGCCTTAGAACTTTTTACTGTTTTTTTGTATTTTCCTTTAACCATGATACTTACCTTAGAACTCTTTACTGATTTTGTGTATTTTCCTTTAACCATGATACTTGCCTTAGAACTCTTTACTGGTTTTGTGTATTTTCCTTTAACTGTGATACTTGCCTTAACACTCTTTAATGATTTTGTGTATTTTTTTACTTATTGACATCTGCCTTATCTGATAATTGATTCCCAGCAATACCGAGGGATCTCTCACTGATTTTCAGAATGATACTCTGCATTATTTTATATGCAAGCATGTCGCCAATTGATTCTTACTTTCCTTAATTCATATGTTCTGTACCTGGTCCTAATCACATGCCTTATTCTTTGCTACTCTCTGTATGATTGAAATTAGTCTTTTAATTAGTTCTCTTTCCTTATTTGTTACTATGGTAGCCGTTTGACCTAAGACTCCCCAACTAAAGGGAAGTACTTACATTGATTGGGATTCTAATTGTATTTACTTCTTACCTTATTTTTCTACTCGTTTTCATATCTATAAATACTCTACTCTTTCATTAGCAAAGAGAGACATCAGTTAATACTCTCAATTCTACATTCTCTTGTGCTCTCTCTCTTTCTCCTTTTGATCTATTGCTGTTCTCTGCTCTTGCCTATTATTAGCCGGCTGTAAGCCAAGGCTAATATTGTGTTATCACTTCGTCTTTGCCTCCTGCTCTTACTCTCTTACTGGTATGTCCTAATTAATCTTCAAGCCTCCAATCAATGTGTTTATTCTTGTTTTAGTTCATTATCTTCCTGATTTTCTTCTATTTACGCTTCTACTGCTCAACATCTGATTGATTCTTCTATTTTAGTACTTTACCATGTCTTATCTCTTTTGACTTACATGCTAAGTCTATAATATGACCGTTCTCTATCGCTAACTTCTACTAGCTATGCCTGTATCTTATTGCTGTACATTATTATGCCTAAACTTTACCACTTCCTAATTTCCATGATCCCTGGCACTTTTATATGTCCTTCTTGATTTACATGCTTCTAGCTCTTGTTTATCTTAATTGTTATAATTGTCCCCCTGTTACTGTCTAAGTATTATGTCTAAGCTTGACCATTTCTTGGTCCCCTGAATCTTCTGATTATGTGTAGTCATGCTTCAGTGAGCTTTCATAAGTCTCTGTATCTCCTTTAGCATTGTGTGATCTATCTGTTCCCTTTCCCATTATCCTTGTATGCAATCCTATGCTGTTGAACTACTGTAACTAGTGCTTCTGCTATTTTTTTTAAAAACAAATCCCTTGTTTTGAAAACTCTTTTAAACTACTCCTCCTGCACTTCACACTACTCTTAGAGAATAGGTTCTGCCACCTTCGTGTGAGCATTGCTTTGGGTAACCATAGTACTTACTAAACTTTGACACACAAGGCTGGTAATCCCACACTGCACTTGTCCCACATTCTACTAGGTGTTTAGGTACCGGTATTGGCCGGGGACCCAATGGGGCCCTAGGGAGCTTTGCCGCACCTAGAACATTGTCGACGCCCCCTTTTCCTTGTGAAATGGGGTTTACGACATTTGAGAAGACAAATCTATTCCTGTTTAGGAATTGGGTTTTGGATTTGAAGAGTCGCCACCTAATGATTAAGTGCATTAGGACATTAAGTGTTTTGAGTTAGAAAACCAGAGTTCGGGTATGTGACGACCCCGCCCGTTGTCACGTGAGTTACTGCCCCGTTTCACCCATATTATGTTGCTCTATGTTTCAATATCAGTATTTGAATGGATCAGATAGAATTGAATTGGTTTTAGTTGGAAATGAGGCACTTAGCCTCCTAGAAGGAAGCTTAAGTTGGAAAAGTCAATCGGATGTTGACTATTGAGTTAGAGGGCTCGGATGTGATTTCCGGTGATTTGGTTAGCTTCGGGGGATGATTTTTGACTTAGGAACGTGATCAGAAGTGATTTTGGAGACCCGACGTAGAATTAGGCTTGAATTGGCGAAGCTAGAATTTTGGCGATATTCGGTTGATAGGTGAGATTTTGATCCGAGGGTCGGAATGGAATTCTGAGAGTAGCGGTAGCTCCGTTAGGTGATTTTGGAAATGCGTGCAAAGTTTCAGGTCATTCGGAGGTGTTTAGGTCGGGTTTTTGATCGAATGTGCAATTCGGAAGTTTTTAAGAAACTTAGGCTTTGATTTGATGAAAATTGAGGATTTTGATGTTAACGATGGCGTTTTGATGATTCGAGAAAGTTTGAATAAGGGAATAGATCATGTTTGTGCTTTTGGTTGAGGTCCCGGGGGCCTCGGAGTGAATTCAGGTGGTTGAACGGAGAGTTTTGAAGTTTGTTACATGTTTACGGTTGCAGGTTCTGGTATTTTTGCACTTGCGGTTTTGGGACCGCAGGTGCGGTCTCGTAGAAGCGATCGATGGGAGCGCAGAAGCGGAAATGGTGCTCAGGGAAGGTTCCGCAGAAGCGGAATCCTGGCCGCTGAAGCGGGTCCGCAGGAGCAGATACTTCGCCGTAGAAGCGGTCTTGGACCATTTAAGTTGAACTGCAGAAGCGGTGGATTGGATGCAAAAATGGTAACCGCGGGTGCGGTGTTTGAACCGCAGAAGTGGAAATCTGGGTAGAACAATAACTTAAGTCTTCTTCACGAATTTTTGAAGGAGAAAACATTTGGGGCTTCGGATTTAGGCGATTTTTGGATGATTTTGAAGAGGGTTTCGAGAGTTCTCATCAGGTATGGATTCTTGGTCTTAGATTAGGTTATTATGGTGTAAAAACATGGATTAACACCGAAAATCCAAGGGAATTAAGGTTAAAAATAGAGGTTAGGGCTTGAAATTTGAAAGAGTTTAAAACTAGTGATTTGAGGGGTCAAATGGACCCCGATTTTTGTGAATTTGGTATGTATGAACTCGTGGCGAGATAGGGAAGCCAGTGATGTTAATTTTATAATTGGGTTTTACCAACTTCGTGTTTTTGTGTGTTTTTTGCGTTCTTTCAATTGGATTATGTACCGTTAGCTTATCATAACGTATTCCTTGTGGTTTTGGCCAGATTCTACGCATGAGGAGGTTGATTTGCGAGGGAAGCGCAAGGCGAGCTAGGATTTCGTCCGGCTTGAGGTGAGTAATGGTTATAAATGATGTACTGAGGGTTGGAAACCCCGTATTTGCACTATGTAGTGCTATGTTGAGATGAGATACACGCTACATGATGAGCGTGGTGATGTTACTGTTGGGGATTCGGATTCGGTCCATCCAGATTGATAACTCTGCTGTACTTTTGACTGAGACTGAGTTAGTATCAGTATATTTTGGGCTAGTTGCCATGTTTGGGGCCTTGTGCCGATCTGTAGAACCCTTAGGGAGCATGTTGGGCTAATTGACCTCACTCTACCTGTTGAAATCTTACTCTCATTCATATTCTTAAACTGTAAAACATAATATGAACCGGTCTTAGCAATTTGCACTCTTAATGAGAAATACCTAGGGTTGGAAACCTCGTCTTAGTTGAGTGGGCCCGAGAGGCTAAGTCTATATTGACTAAGAGGGGTCAAGGACCCAATAGTGACGGTATTTGATATACACCGGATCGGGCTTCACGCCGCAACAGTTTATACATATACATGTATGGATCGGACTGCACTCCGCAGTAGTATGTTATATGAATCGGACTGCACGTCGCAGTGATATATTATATAGATCGGACTGCACGCCGCAGTAGTATATTATATGGATCGGACTGCACGCCGCAGTGACATATTATATGGATCGGACTGCACGCCGCAGTAGTATATTATATGGATCAGACTGCACGCCACAATGACATATTATATGGATCGGACTGCACGTCGAAGTAGTATAGTATATAGATCGGACTGCACGCTACAGTGATATATTATATTGATCGGACTGCATGCCGCAGTGATATATTATGTGGATCGGACTGCACGCCGCAGTATTATAGCGCTTGGGCTGTAGGAGCCCCTCCGGAGTCTGCACACACCCCCAGTGAGCACAGTCAACTATTATTATTGGATCGGGCTGTGCACCGCAGCGGTATATATATTATTATTGGATCGGTCTGTGCGCCGCAGCAATATATATTAGTATTGGATCGGGCTATGCGCCGCATCAGTGTTGGTAATTTGCCGGACTTTTGAGAGATTTTCACCTGTTTTCCCTGCTTACCTGTTGTTTACTGCCTTTACTATTAGTTATAGAACTTTGTAGTGTTTCTACGAGAATTCTTAATTCCAGTTGTTATTTATTGCTATTACTCACTGAGTTGGAGTACTCACTTTACTCCCTGCACCTCACGTGCAGATGCAGGTATTGTCCACCCGGTAGCGGGTTTTGAGCTGGTTGAGGGCGTTGCTATTGTAGCGGAGCAAGGTGACCTCCAGCGTTCGCGGCACCAGACATATATTTTAGATTCTAGATTTCATTTTATGTATATTTTGCCCTGTAGTTGTGTTCCTACTTCTTAGATGCTCGTGACTTGTGACACCCCGATTTCGAGCTGAGTTGGGATGGTTTCCCTATTTTATCACATTTATTCTGCACTTATGATTATATTATCCATGTTTTAGACTTATTCATGCTAAATAACTATTAAAAGAGGTATTGTTGTTTCTGTTGGCTGGCCTTGTCTTCACGAGAGGCGCCATCACGACCCGGTTTGGGAATTGGGTCGTGACAGGTTGGTGTCAGAGCCTAGGTTACTAGGTCTCACGAGTCATGAGCAGGTTTAGTAGAGTCTCGCGGATCAGTACGGAGACGTCTGTATTTATCCTCGAGAGGCTGCAGAACCTTTAGGAAAACTTCACTTTCTTGCAATTCTTATCGAGCGTACTTGATTCAGCTTGAGATGTAACTCTTGAAATTCCCTCCACACGTCTGTATGCGCACATGAGCACTCAGTATTGTAAGTGCCTTGATGGCTTGTGATTCCCTGATCGAGGGGCGAGATATGATCCCGTGAGTTTGATGTTTGGCCAGTCTGGAGGACTTGAGGCCAGATCTTTGCTTATGGCTTGAGCACCGAAGTGCTGATCGTGTGAGCAAGTGTTTTGAACTTATATGTTCAGTATTGTCCTTATTAGCCAGAATGGCGGTTAGATATCCATGTGATGAGTATGTTAGTACTGCAGGATGTATATATATATGGCTTGGTATATCTTCTGCGGAGTGTTCTTAAGGGGTACGATTCTTATGTATATTGTTAGAAGATCTCATGTGTAATGGAAGGATACATGTTGTAATTGGGAAATTTGGGTCACTTTAGAGAGTGGATTCAGCTGATGTAGGGATGAATGCGAGGTTTGTAGCGGATTTCAGTATCCGAGGATATGTGTTTTCATAAACTAGTAGATGATATGAGTTTAATCTCACTATAATGTTGTGGCATCATTAGAGTAGAAGTATTATGGGTTATTAAATGTTTCCTGATAGATGGCTTTGAGCTAAGTTGGGGAGGTTGCTGTTGATTAGCCGATCGCACGGTTATGTGCTATGTTGTTTTCGTTTCAAGATATGCTGGCGGATCAGTCCTGGTTGCGGAAAACGAGCTGAGGATGGCATGAGTAAAGAAAAATTTTGATAAAGGGGAGATGGTGCTTCGTAGATGTGAGGAAATAATAGGATGTCTTGAGCAGCTGTTGATAAAGGATGCTGAGTGTATAGAGAAGGAAGATGTTTGTTTGTATTGGAATGAGATCATATCCTACGGTGTCAAAGTGCTAATAAGGCACGAGTAGTTCTGTTCGTTAAGTTAGGTAATTTGCAGTCGAAATAGGAGTGAATGACTTTCGCGAATGATTCTAATGTGTTCAAGATTTTTACATGTAACAATCAGGTGTCTCAAGGTCGTAAATGTGGTCAGAGACCGTGTTTTCATCGAAAAATTTTGAGGCTTGTGTTATTTTTATCTTGATTATGGGATCCTATGTATCAGTATCTGTGAAGTAATTGCAACGAATTCTGATTCGCATGAAGTTCTTCAAGTAAAGTATTCTGGAACGTGGTATTTTTTGGATGCATTGAGAGAGGGTATTCGGTGGCCTATGGGTCTTAGACAGTGTGGTCTAATGTTCGAGTCTCGTGTGATAGGCCTGGATTGAGGCATTGTGATGCTACAACAAGGATGAATATCAAGTTGATGATGAATAAAAAGAGGAATTTGATAGACGAAATAGCTTGACAATAGACCGAATCGGTATGGTAAGGGTATGATTGATTCTTTATATGTTTTCGAAGTAATGGGCTTTACAGGCAATTTGCAGCAATGCTCTTGGGTTTTGACGGCTTGCTCAGCTTGGTTTAGATAAAAGGATTCAGTCCTGGTAATTTAGCTTGTACTACTGGAGTCGACAGAGTTGTTCTTGTTAGGTTTTACCGTGGTTTTAAGATGAGTATATTTCTTATGGGTATGCGAAGCATGGAGTGTGTAATGATTTTTTTCTAAATGGGATTAATGAAAGTTCTTGACTAGTTGAGTGCATCGATGTTTGCGGGCGCGGAAGGGAGATAAAAGTTTCCATGTTATCCTAGTATGGCATGGTATATGCGATATGTTGTGGAGGATTGGGATTTGTGTGTGTAAGGTTCGGTTTAGTTCGGAATGGGAAGTCATTAAATTCTTAAGCAGCACGAACAACTGCAGGTGATTTAAGAATCGATTTTCAGAGGATTAGGGTGAATGATCCTCATATGACTAAGGAAAGGGTGTTGCTAATTATAGTGATTTGACAAGGGTATATTGTCACGCCCCAAAATCCGAGGAGTGAGACCGGCGCTCAACTGAGTAAACCCGACTGAGCAAGCCTGGCAGGTTTCATGCATACTACCCAACCCAACTGATAATTAAATAAGGAATGGGCTTCGTTAATCAAATTCTATCAACATATAATTAATGATTTCCATTTCAGTTTCATTAGCAACATCATTTCGCCACTTTAACGGTATTACATGTTATAAACTTATATACATCATTGCCAAACATATATATTTCTATTTTAATTTCCAATACCCGATGCTACCCACAACCTTTCTACGGAGCCTCTAAATATAACCGAAGAATAATACAGAAATACCGGCAACAAGGCTCCGGCTATACCTTATACAAATACAGAAAAAAATAAGACTCTGGGAAGAACAGCGGCATAAGCCACGTAGTGCCCCGAGGGGAAAGGGGCTCACCAATACAGCTGACGGAAAGCAAAGGAGGTGCTACTGCCGGTGGACTGGAGTGCCTGCTATAGATCCACCTACAATCATAACACGAATGTAGCACCCCCGTCAAAAGGGACGTCAGTACATTTGAATTGTACTGGTATGTATAACTAAAAACCATGTTGCTAGAAAGAACTATCAAACGGATGCAAGCAAATAATATGGGCAAATCAAAGAAGCAATTCATATAATCTTTCATACAATTTCCACAACATAGAATAGGGAATTTCTGTCACATGTTCATCACTGTTCTCATTACCACTGCCATATCGAGCGGAGTCCGATCACGACCCGACCGGCTAGGTCACCTCATTGGAGGCATTACTCTCAATCAATATTTTATTTCCTTTATCCGGAATTCAATATCAGCACATTACAACCATGTGTGCGGCATGGTGTCCGATCATGACCCTGTCACACCTCCTTTTTCGCTACTACACCATGTGAAGGGTATAAAGGAGTTTTTTCAATTAAAGGAAAATCAGAACGGGATTTATTATTAAAATTCAGAGTCGCCACTTTGGAGATTAATGGTGTCCCAAGTCACCGGTTGAATCCTGAACCGAGGAAATTATGACTCTGTTAACAGTCCGCGAACCAGAAATCTAAGTAAGGAATTCTATTAACCCGGGAGAAGGTGTTAGGCATTCCCGGATTCCGTGGTTCTAGCACGGTCGCTCAACTGTTGTATTTGATTTTATCTGATTTCAAAACATGTTCTAACTTATGTGCATTTTGTTAGTAACCCGCTTTTTTTTTATATTTATTTTTTAATAAGAATTGCAACGTCGTAAAAACATATCTCGAACCACGTCGCACCAGTGCACCCATGGACTTTGATACATTTCGACTTCGTTGAGATTTGGATTTGAGTCACATAATTGTGCACCCGTATTTAGGAAGGTAATATTATTAAAATACGCGCCTAAAGCAGCTACGAGTTTATTATACTTGGGGAAGACCATGAAATTCGCTAAATGATCCGCCCGAATTCTAAGCAATTATATAGTATTTACTGAGTGCCCCGCTATTTGTAATTTCGTTTGGCGAGGCTCGTCTCATTTATTATTTTAAGGTCAATCTAAAGTAAACTATAGTATTCTACTCCCCTTTTTTGTCTCTAAAATAAAGGAAAGAAAACTAATTAATTATTGGTATATGGAAAATCTATGACCTATTGTTTGAAATTCTACTGGTCCACTTTCAATTTCAGGCCCAAAACAGCACAGGCCATGTGGTCTGCTCCGATTAAACCCATTAGACCTCAAGTAGAAGGTCCTGAGGTCGATTCTTAGAGTTGGACAGTCCAGGAGTTTATTTACAAATTAAAATTATACGCTTCATGAACTGGGCCGTCCACTTTAGCTCTGGCCCAAGTAATTCAACTGAATGACATTAGTGAAATCCAAAATAAGTTTTTGATAAAATAATCCAAACTTCCAACACTAAATCAGCTTATGTTATTTATGCAGATCTTTAACATAATAAAAATATTGGACATTTTAGATCAGCTTGGGAATAAATTCGAACTGATTTTCAATTTATACGATTTTACACCTACATTATTTTAATTCCACTAACTTTCAACTAATACTGCATTCATACGTCCAAATTTACAAATCACTAACAATACATTCATATATTCATGATAGAATTTCAAATCACTTTAACAGTCTAATTAATTGAAACTAATGTCCAGTATAATACTAGTTTTGAATCCAACAATTCATACAAAACAATTCGAGTGAACAAATTATGCTAACAGTGAAAAATACAAATACTACACAGTCATTTCAACAGGCAACTTCCAAGTGATAGAACAGTCAAAGAGGAACTTGAATCCAGCTTCTATTTTAACTCAAACTCACAATTACACCAATTCTTCACAGTCATATGAGATCAGAAAATGTACCTGGATATAGAAATGTAATCAACAGAAGGATAATGAATCAACTATAGCAAATAATCAGCAGTAACCAATAATAATCGATTTCCAGCAGTAGAACAATGAATCAGTCCAAATAATAGCCCAGAAATCCAGAAATTTTTAAAATCCAGGCAGGAATACCAACACAGACTCAACAACAACTCGAATAACCCAATCTCAACAGGATGAATATCAATGAAACAGTAATTTTTTTTAGTTTTTTAGAGATTTTTCTGTTTTGTTTTTGGATTTTGTAAAGGTTTAAATTTCAAATTTGAAATCTGAAATTTGAGGAGAGTTTTGGGGGGAATTTTTTTTTTTAGGCTCAAAAACTTGAAAAACAAGTAAAAGGACTGCCTATTTATAGATATAATTTGGAGGGAAATTTAGATTTTAATTTTTACACATTAGCCCCTAACTTATTCCTTTTTGACCCCTTATTTTATGACTTGTGCTACAAGTAAGTGCATCTATTTAGCTAAAATCCACACTAGAGTCCATTCTAGAAGATTCTATATCCCCTACATTCCCTATTCTACCCCTACTTCATTTCAAAATTTACTATTCCTAATTAAACTACCCTTTTCCATTGCCCAAATTACTCTTTAACTAAGCTGAAATTACTACTAGCCTAATTTGATATGCCAAAAGGGCCTCCACCTTCCCCTCAAAATTACTACCCTTGTCTACCCCATCAGCTATATCCAAATAGGCTAAATGCCTTTAAAACTCAATACTACCAAACTAATCAATCAATCAACTCATAAACAACATAATTAACAAGAAATTAATTACTGAAATTTTAACTAATCCTTAATCACATTACCAATGAACAAACTATAAACCAAAAATCTAATTAATTGCTAATAAACCCTAAATTAATACCTAACAAGTTGACTGACTAAAAGTAATTAGAACAATCAAATTAAATGACAGAATGACAGTTATCCTAAGAACATGCATCACCAATTAGTCCAATTTAATAGAATTTTTAGCAAGTAAAATCAGAAAACAAAAACAACAAAAATAATAAAAAATGGAATTAAAGGGTGGAAAAGACGACTTACTAACATAGAACTCCCGCCAGCCATGATTGTTTGAATCCTCCAGGATTCTTGATCCGTAACATCCCTAATGGTGTGTTTTTCAAAAGAAAATATATTATTAGGGATAATCCAGTCAAGAATTCCCAATAATTGAATTAGGGTTCTTGACCATAATATTTAAAAAGAATTTTTGAGGAATTACGGGCAGATTCGAAGGGAGATACTATGGGGGTTGGATAAAGGAGGTTTAGGCGAGCCTAAGGTGTTATTTTGGAAATTTTTGGCATATCTTGAGTCTTGGCCGGAAAACTTAAAATCAATATTCGAAGTTTTCCGGCAAGATTCGAAGGAAACTACAAGTGGGAATGGGAAGAGGGTCTCATGAGGAAGTTACGGTGTTTTTCTGGTGGTCATTGGAGTATGTAGTGTTCGCCGACGGTAGGGTTCCGGCAAAGGAAATGGTAATATTCGAGGAGCTAGGGTGATATTTGAAAGAAAATAAATACAGGGGTGGGAAGAGGAAGGGAAGAGGGTGTTGTGGTGTTAATCCGGCGGTCATCAGCGTAAGTAACGTTTCCCATCGGTGAGGGTTCCGGCGAGGTTGGCAAGAATGCGGAGGAGAGATACACTGAAGATGACATTATTTTTAGGGTTATGAAATAAATCCCAACAATTTTATTAATTAAATGATATAACCTCTGGGCCTTTGGATGAAACAGATTGGAGGGTTCAGATTTGCCGAGTTAAAACGACATTGTTTTGAAAGAATAGGGCTGGACCGGGTGGGGACCGACCTGGGCCTGGAAGGTGTGGGTAATTTTGGGCTAAATTTAGATGCCAATTGGCCCAATTTATGAGCAGCCCCCTTTTAATTTCCCTTTCTTTGTTTTCTTCTTTGGATCTTGTTTATTGCTTTCATTTTTGTATTTTATCATTTTATATTGTATTTTATGAATTTCATAGAGATGCAAAAAATAGAAATAAAACTTAAAACTAAACTAATTAATGGCCTAAAATTACTTTTAAAACTACTTTGTAGCAATTTGCAATTAAAACAATAAAATGCTAAAGTAAACTATTTTTTTGTCATTTTCTTCATATCCTATTCTATAACAAATTAATCCCTAATTAATACTAAAACATGAAGTTAAAACCTAAATGCAAATGCGTATTTTTGTATTTTATATGAATTATCATGTACAAATAAAATGCAGCAATTATCAAAAAATGACACCAAAATGCACAAAAATTGTAATAAAGAAAAATCATTTTGTTTGAATTTTTGGGAACAATTTGCTTAGGAAAAAAATCACGTGCTCATTGCTGCCCCTCTTTGCCCGGAAACACGAAGAGTTTTCGTGCAAAGACAAGTGAGCAGAACTGAGAGATTTTTGCCTATTCGTATATTCCGTGTGAAGCATTTTAAAAGAGTTGATCACACCCTGCTTCAAAGGCTGCCTACATATCCCCGGCTAAACGGGAATCAAGTCAGTGTAGTTCAGGAATGTCTGGTAGCTGGGACTACCAGGAGTTGTGATTTCACTGCTGTTGCTGCTTTTACTGCTCGCTGAACCCCTTATTACACAGTCAAGATAAAAACAAGCTAGCCTAAGATATGATCTAAGAATTACAAAAGATCCTATCTATATCTTTCAAACTTGCTCTTGTGTTGTCTCGAACTCGTATCTTGTGTTCTTCCAATGAAACTCTTGTTGTTGCCTTGATGATGTTCTGCCATTTCTCTTGATGGTGCTTGGCCACTATAATTTGAAATATGTGTCCATTCTTCAGGTGGGCTCCTGACTGCGATGCTTGAAAATGTATTCCCTTGTTCTTCAGGTGGGCTCCTGCTTGCAATGCTTGAAAAAGTATTCCCTTGTTCTCCAGGTGGGCTCCTTCTTGCGATGCTTGAAGAAGTATTCCCTTGTTCTCCAGGTGGGCTCCTGATTGCGATGCTTGAAAACGTATTCCTTTATTCTCCAGGTGGGCTCCTGATTGTGATGCTTGAAGAAGTATTCCCTTGTTCTCCAGGTGGGCTCCTGATTGCGATGCTTGAAAAAGTATTCCTCTGTTCTCCAGGTGGGCTCCTGATTGCGATGCTTGAAGAAATATTCCCTTGTTCTCCAGGTGGGCTCCTGATTGCGATTGCTTGAAACATTATTCCCTTGTTCTCCAGGTGGGCTCCTGATTGCAACAAAATAGACAAACGAAGAAAATTTTTCTTCCTTAATCTGTTGACTGGGCATATCATGTTATCAGATATTAAAATTTAATGGCTAAAATTTGGATTGTACTTCCCTTGTTTTCCAGGTGGGTGCCTGCTTGCTGCATTTGAAAAGATATTCCCTTGTTTTTCAGGTGGGCTCTTGCTTGCTGAATTTTGAAAGATATTCCCTTATTCTTCAGGTGGGCTCCTGCTTGCAACAAAAATACAAAACGAGGAAACTTTTCTGCCCTAGTTTGATAACTGGGTGCGTTGTGTTACTGAATATTAACTTGAAAGATAAGACTTGCATTATACTTCCCTTGTTTTTCAGGTGGGTGCCTGACTGCTGTGTTTGAAATGTATTCCCTTATTCTTCAGGTAGGCTCCTGCTTGCTAACTTTGGAAAGTATTCCCTTGTTATCCAGGTGGGCTCCTGCTTACTGACTTTGGAAAATTATTCCCTTGTTATCTAGGTGGCTCCTGCTTACAAAGACAAATTCTTTCTGCCCCTGTTTTAATCAAAGAAAGATTTGTTAATATAAAAATGGTGGTTAGCTGCTGGCATTCTTGTTGGCGATGCTCCGCTTCCGACTTTGCTCTGACTTGTTTCTTTGGACTTGCTTTGACTTGCCACGACTTCCTGGCTGACTTTCAACCCTCTGATCTTGATGACCCAAATGTTTTACCTCGTATTACTGTTTTGGTGTTTATGTCCCCTTCTTGTGAAACTTGCTTCTCCCTTACACTTATCGAATTACCCTACTGGTGGGATTTCCATTAGTCCTTTATGCTTTGCATTCTTTTGGCATGTCTCAATCTCGTCATGCCATACAACCGGGAAGCTGGTAGTTAGCCTTGACATCCTTCTTTTTGTTTCTGAATTGAACTGACACTAAAATGTCTTATAGACAGACTTCAAGAGAATGAAATGCAATGACCTGGATGTTTTGACGATAGACAACTTTGAAAATGAATGAGTAGTAATGAAGAGAAAAAAGATAGGACTTATCTGGGTGGAACTGCTGGTACCATTGATCATACCATGCATTTTGGATTAACCAGCCTAGTCTGTACAGCCAATCAACTGTTAATTGCCACATTTGCTGTTCTATACTTTCACAAACCGACTTTCGCTAAAACCCAAACCTTGCTTGTTTTGCTATGTTTCAAAACACCTTTCAACCACATACTTCTTTCATTTTGCCCATCTGAAAAACTCACTTTCGCCTTACGGTGCCCGTGAGGTTTTTCACCAATAAGACTCTCTCATTTTCAATATCTCTCAAGCTCACTTCACCTTACGATGCCCGTGAGGGTTTTCACCAATAAGACTCTCTCATTTTATTATTTTTTCTTCTGGTACCAAAGTGTTGTCCACAACATGAATCACCTTACATACTTGTACTGGCATTTCTTAAAATTGATCAAAAGGTCTTTCTTTAGACCGTAATGTGGCTTTTGGATGGGTTTAGAAAGAAGGGTATAAATGCTCTAAATATTTTAACGTGGGTTCAAAATTACAACTTTCAGAATCATATTTCTGCAACAATCATAACTTCTGCCCCAGTTTCATTCTTGGGGATTCTTGGGCTTTTCCTTTGTTGTGACTGAACTTCAGCGAGGCTGCCTACGTACCCTTTCGAGATCAAGTCAAACGTAGTTCAGGTCATAAAATCGCTTCACTATCACGATGTTTCTTTTCTTCCATTCTCTTTTTCTTTTCTCTTCCTTTCTTTGTTTTCTTTTCCTTTCTTTTCTTTTCTTTTCTTTCTTTTCTTTTTTTTTTCTTCTTTCTTTTTTTTTTCTCTTTTCTTTTCTTTTCTTTTCCATTTCTTTTCTCATTTCTCTTTTCTTTTATTTTTCCTCTGCCTTTCTCCTGTTTCTCTATTTAATTTCCTTGCTCGGGTTCTTAAATTTTGTTGTTGATTCCGAAAGAGGGCTACGAAAGAAAATATAACAGGGCTTAAAAGGGATAACAAAGGATAAAGTGTTTAGATAGCAGAACAAAATGCCTTCGTCATTTCAATCTTAAAACATGCCAAATACAATCAGGTACATAAAGATAAAGAAATCACACATAATATCTTTTGACTGCATCAGAGTTGATAGCCATTTCTACACATTTTCCTTCCACATCTGTTAGATACAATGTACCATTGGACAACACTCGTGTTACAACAAACGGCCCCTGCCAATTAGGAGCGAACTTTCCTTTTGCTTTAGCCCAGTGAGGTAAGATACGCCTCAATACCAATTGCCCTACTTCAAATTTCCGCGAACGCACTTTCTTGTTATAAGCTCTTGCCATTCTCTGTTGGTACAACTGTCCATGACATATTGCTGCTAATCTCTTTTCATCAATCAAACTCAATTGTTCTAAACGGGCTTTGACCCACTCATCATCATCAATTTCTGCCTCAGCAATAATTCGTAGGGAGGGTATTTCAACTTTTATAGGTATCACCGCTTCCGTACCATATACCAATGAATAAGGAGTTGCCCCTACTGAAGTACGAACAGTAGTGCGGTATCCTAATAGAGCAAAAGGTAACTTCTCATGCCACTGTCTGGATCCTTCAACCATTTTCCGAAATATCTTCTTGATGTTCTTGTTAGCTGCCTCGACTGCTCCATTCGCCTTAGGACGATATGGGGTAGAATTGCGGTGCGTGATCTTAAATTTCTAACATGTCTCCGCCATCAGATGACTATTGAGATTGGCACCATTATCTGTGATAATCACCTTTGGAATTCTGAATCGACAAATGATGTTTGAATGCACAAAATCGACCACCGCCTTCTTGGTCACTGATTTGAAAGTTTTCGCTTCAACCCACTTAGTGAAGTAATCAATGGCTACTAGAATAAACCTGTGCCCATTAGACGCTGCTGGCTCGATTGGCCCAATGACATCCATCCCCCAAGCAACGAAAGGCCATGGTGCTGACATTGTATGCAACTCAGATGGTGGATAATGGATCAAATCTCCATGTACTTGGCATTGATGACACTTGCGCACAAAGCTGATACAATCCCGTTCCATAGTAAGCCAGTAATAACCTGCTCGGAGAATCTTCTTCGCCAACACATACCCACTCATATGAGTTCCACAAACTCCCGCGTGTACCTCGGTCATGATAATTGTAGCCTGTTTAGCATCCATGCACCTCAATAAACCAAGATCTGGAGTTCTTTTATACAAAACTCCTCCACTGAAGAAACATCCGCTTGCCAAACGTCTAATAGCTCTCTTTTGGTCCCCTGTGGCATGCGCCGGATATACTCCCATTCTGAGGTATTCTTTGATATCATGAAACCATGGCTCACCATCAAGCTCTTCTTCCACCGTATTACAATAGACATGTTGATCTCGGACCTGAATCTACAATGGGTCCACATAAGCCTTATCTGGATGATGCAACATTGATGCCAAAGTAGCCAGAGAGTCAGCAACTTCATTATGAATCCTTGGAATGTGCTTGAAATCTATTGAATGAAATCACTAACACAGTTCATGCAAACACTGCCAGTAAGGTATGAGTTTTAAGTCTCGTTTCTCATATTCTCCCTGAATTTGGTGCACCATAAGATCCGAGTCGCCCATGACCAAGATCTCTTGTACACCCATGTCTATAGCCATCCTCAATCCTAGGATACATGCCTCGTATTCAGCCATATTATTGGTATAGTAGAAGCAAAGTTGAGCTGTAGCAGGGTAGTGTTGCCCTGTCTCAAAAATAAGTACTGCTCCTATCCCAACGCCTTTGTTATTGGCAGCTCCATCAAAGAACAACTTTCACCCAGGTTTTTCATCTTGTTCGGATTCCTCGATATGCATTGTCTCCTCATCAGGAAAGTATGTTTTTAAAGGTTCATATTCATCATCAACTGGATTCTCCGCTAGGTGATCAGCCACTGCTTGTGCTTTCATCGCAGTACGGGTCACGTATACAATATCAAATTCCATAAGCAGGATTTTCCACTTGGCGAGCCTCCCTATGGGCATGAGCTTCTGAAAAATGTATTTCAATGGATCCAATTGCGAGATGAGATAAGTGGTATATGCTGACAAGTAATGTTTCAATTTCTGTGCAACCTGGGTCAATGCACAATACGTCCTCTCAAGCTGACTGTATTTTACCTCGTAAGATGTGAACTTCTTGCTGAGGTAGTAAATTGCCTGCTCTTTCTTTCCCGTAACATCATGCTGCCCCAGTACACAACCAAAAGAATTATCCAACACTATCAGATAAAGGATCAAGGGTCTTCCTGGCTCTCGTGGAACCAATACATGTGGACTGGCCAAATACTCCTTAATTTTGTCAAATGCTACCTGACATTCATCTGTCAAATTGACTGCAGCATCATTCTTTAGAAGCTTGAAAATAGGCTCGCAAGTCGTTGTAAGCTGAGCAATGAACCTGCTGATATAATTCAACCTGCCGAGCAAACTCATCACTTCTTTCTTGCTCTTTGGCGGTGGTAACTCCTGAATGGCTTTGATTTTGGACGGGTCTAATTCAATACCTCGTCGACTTACGACAAACCCCAACAACTTCCCTGACGGAACTCAAAACGCACACTTTGCTGGATTAAGTTTGAGATTGTACCTGCGAAGCCTCTGGAAAAACTTCCTCAAGTCTTTGACATGATCACACTGCTTTCTTGACTTTATAATCACATCATCCACATAAACTTCAATTTCCCGATGCATCATATCATGGAACATGGTGGTCATCGCCCTCATGTATGTTGCCCCTGCGTTCTTCAACCCAAACGGCATGACCCTATAACAATAAGTTCCCCAAGGCGTAATGAATGCCGTCTTTTCTGCATCTTCCTCATCCATCAAAATCTGGTGATAGCCCGCATAACAATCCACGAAAGAACCAATCTCATGTTTGGCACAATTGTCAATCAATATAAGGATGTTTTGCAGTGGGAAGTTGTCTTTTGGACTCGCCTTATTGAGATCACGATAGTCAACACACACTCTGGTCTTTCCATCTTTCTTTGGCACAGGAAAAACATTGGCTAACCAGGTAGGATATCGGGTAACCCGTATGACCTTCGCCTCAAACTGCTTGTTGACTTCTTTTTTGATTTTCACACTGATATTTGTCTTAAAGTTTCTCAGCTTCTGCATTGACAGGAGGGCATTCCAAATAAGTGGGCAATTTGTGGACCACCAGATCAGTACTCAAACCTAGCATATCATCGTACGACCATGCAAAAATATCTTTGAATTCAAACAACAACTTGATTATTTCTTCCCTGAGCGGAGCTTCCAAATGGACACTTATTTTTGTTTCCCGGACATTTTCCTGATCCCCTAAATTGATTGGCTCGGTGTCATTCAAGTTAGGTTTGGGTTTTTTCTCAAATTGACTTAACTCTTTACTGATTTCTTCCAAGACTTCCTCATCATCATATTCCACCTCATCATCACACTAAATTTCTTTTACTACTATTTCACATTGATTATTAAGACTAGGCTGAAAATTCCTTATGCATGATACATCATTGAAACCAGCATAAAAGGGATTGTACAAGAAAGAAAAGAAAAATAAAATAAAGGCTATCAAGAATGAAGAGAGAAAGAAATTGCATTTAATTAAAATGGTAAAATAACAAGGTTTAACTCATCCAAATGGATGGAACATAGCAATCCTAATTACAACCTTGGAAAATAATCCAGATTTAATACTCAAAGGAAAATCAAAAACTAACTACCACGACTCTTTCCGAGTAGGAAGAGGAGTAGCTTCCCAGTTATTAAGCTTGGCCTGAGACCCCACGAACTGCACATCGATTTTGCTCGGACCTCCACTTGCTTCCATCATATTCACTTCATCGAACAACCTTTAGAACTTTTCGATCAACTTCTTGTCAGGTTCTATCACCACAGAATTGGGCATTGCTATTTCTGGGCGCCTTTTAGTACCGGACCAGACAAAAGAACGGGAAAGGCGAGGGATAGCTTTTGGAAAGGTCCACACTCTCTTATTTATAATTTTAGCTCTCCTTATGTCGGCAGCAGTGGGTTTGAAACCTAACCCGAAAGTGTCCAGATTTCCAGGCAGAGACACTGGCTGTATGATCCCCTGTAGTGAAACTCCCAAACCCTTTCCGGGTAAAAATCCCTTCCTTATCATCTCCGTTGCCACCTTGACATATGCGACAACTATCTTGGGCATAGGAACACACTCCCCTTCCGGTATTTTGGCAACTGGTACCGTGTCCAGGACTTGGTACACCCACGGGCCTTTATCATCTTCAACTTCCTCGAAGGGTGTAATAGCATTACAAGAATTGTTCTCCCCATGGACCACAATCTCTTGCCGATCCCATTCAAATTTGACCATTTGATGCAAAGTAGACGGCACTGCCTTTGCAGCATGAATCCAGGGCCGTCCCAATAAAAGATTGTAGGAAACAGCAACATCAAGAACTTGGATCTCCATAGTGAATTCCACAAGTCCTATTGTTAGCTCCAACACAATATCTCCTACTGTATCCTTCCCTCCGCCATCAAATCCCCGTACACAGATACTATTCTTATGAATTCATTCATTGTCAACTTTCAGCTTGTCTAGGGTAGAGAGAGGGCAAATGTTGGCACTAGACCCATTATCAATTAACACCCGAGTCACCACAGAATCTTCGCACTTAACTGTGAGGTAAAGGGCTCTATTATGTTCAGTTCCTTCTAACGGCAATTGATCATCGGAGAATGTTACCCTGTTAACCTCAAAAATTTTGTTTGCAATCTTCTCAAGATGCTTTACAGTAATTTTGTCTGGCACATGTGCTGCCCTGTGGTGTTAATCCGAATGGATTAATAAAGATAATAACAAGATTTGCGCCGGGGTTTTTCTTAATTGCTCCGCGATTGAGTAGTCTTGTGCTTTCATCTTTTCCAAAAATTCTTCTGCTTCCTCCTCAGTAACAGCTCTTTTCACTGGTGCCGGATTGTCTCTAGCTGCTTTAACTTTCCTCAATTCTTCAGGGGCAAAGCACCTCCCTGATATAGTCAACCCATGCGTTTCGCATACTTCTTCTTTAATTTCTTTTCCTCTATACATAAAAGTCACCCGGTCATAATTCCACGGGACAGATTTTTCATTAACCACTGTCAACTTAATTGCTGGTTTGATGATAACCGGTTCTGCACGGGCGCCCTTTACAACCAACACAGGCTTAACAACTATTCCTGGTATTGTCACTTTAACAGGTTCTGGTTTCATTATCATCACTGGTTCACTGACTGTCTGTTCTACTATGGCCAATGCCTTTCCTCCAATCTATTTCTCATTTGCTTTATTCTCACTTACCTTAATCGTCATCACAGCTTGCGATGGCTTCTTGTATTCTCCCTTCTGCATTAACTCAATCATGTGAGTCTCATGATGAGTCAGTAATGGATTCTGCGTGATATTAGGAGTTTCTGGAGCTTGTAATTCAATTCTCCTGGTATCAATAAGTTCTTGAATGGCAGTTTTCAGATGCCAACATTTCTCCGTATCATGTCCTGGCGCTCCTGAGCAATATTCACAATTGACTGAATGGTCCAAGTTCCTCGGGGGAAGGTTTGGTATTTTTGGTTCAATGGGGTTTAACATTCCAAGTTGCCTCAACCTGTGGAATAGGCTGGTATAAGATTCTCCTAGCAGAGTGAAATTCTTCTTCTTTTGTAGTCTGTCAGTCTTAGCAGCAAGGTTTGGTCGGAAACCGGTTCCACCGGGATTTCTGTAGGTTCTGGGAGGTGGGTATGCATTTTGGGTATGATAGATATTTTGGGGAGTGGGTGCACGCCAGGGTTCCTGCGATTGATGATAAGTTTGGGCGAGGTGAACTGAGAAGTGAGGAACGGGGGGTGGATAGTAGTGTTGTGGTGGGCCATATGGTGTATGTGGGTAAGGTTGGTGATGTGGACGGGGTTGGTGATAATATGGTGAAGGACCCTTGGACCATACCCTCGACTCCACCACTGCAACTTCTTCCTTCTTTTTCTTACCCAATACCCCTCCAGTGCCAATCTGGATGGCTTGGTTAGTCGCTTTTATTACGGAGTAACTCATAATCTTGTTGGTCTTCAAACCCTCTTCTACCATGCTTCCTATCTTTACAACTTCATTGAACGTTTTCCCCACCGCTGACACTAGATGCCCGTAATAAGTGGGCTCCAAAGCCTATAGAAAATAATCCACTATCTCAGATCGATCCTTGCGGCTTGTTCCCTCCATCGAAATCCATATTCTCTAAAACTTTCTCCAAGTTTATTTTCAATCTTGGTCTAAGAGAGACGATCAGGGACAATCTCCAAATTATACTAAAAGTGGTTTGCAAATTCTTGGGCTAAGTCATCCCATGTGTACCATCGGGTATGATCTTGCCTTGTATACCATCCTAAAGCCGATCCACTAAGACTTTGGCTGAAATACGCCATTAACAATTCATCTTTTCCTCCGGCACCTCTCATCTTACTACAAAATCCTCTCAAATGAGCTACAGGATTGCCATGTCCATCATAAAGATCAAATTTCTGTAATTTGAAACCCGCAGGCAGTTGGACTTCTGGAAACAAACACAGGTCCTTATAAGCAACATTCACTTGCCCTCCTAGACCTTGCATGTTTCGGAATGATTGTTCCAAACTTTTTACTTTGCGTATCATTTCCTCCTGTTCGAGGTTCTAGGCTTTTCTTCTTCAGCTGACATATCAATATTTGGAGTATAAGAGTATGGATCATGAGGTTTGAAAGTAGGCTCGGGCGGAAAATAGTGGTTTTCCTGAGTGTGGAACAAAGGTTTACTTGAAGATTTGTGTAACATAGCGGGCGAAGGAGCCACGTATACAGGAGCAACTAGTGGTGGAGGACACGGAGTGTGTTTTGGTGGTGGAGGTGGTGGTGTTTGAGAAGTGGTTGCATAGTATGGCTGGTAATTAGGATAGGCCGGGGAAGAGTTCACGGTGGGAGGATCTTGTGATCGAACTGGTGGTGGGACATAGGCAGGATTGGCAAGATAAACTGGCAGGGGATGTCCTTTTGCCCAGGCCTGGTACATCTCGTCCATTTGTTGTTTCAGCTTATACATTTCCTCTTTCATAGCACTGACATCCACTATTTCTTCTTCCCTGGCCGGGTCAACAATAGTTGCTTCGATCTCTTGGCTAACCATTTTCGACATATCTTTGGAGCGGGTATTATAAGGATGAGTTGCCAGAATGCCAGCTAGCTAAATCTCCTGTCTGAACTCATCAACAACAACAGCGTTATTAGTGGTTAGGGCCTTAACAGACAAAGGACCACATATTGAAGCATAGATGCACCTAAGCAATTATCGGTTTTCTCGGCCACATGCGTCATCCCGGTTTTTATTTATTCTTAACCTTTCTTTTATTCTTGCCTTTTCTTTGCTTTCCCATGGCTCTTTTATTGTGGATCTTCCTTTTTTTTTCTCTTTCCTTTATTTTGCTTCCCGTTTTTTATTTTGTTTTTCATATTGCTATGATAGAGTCCTATGAAAATTGCCTATGTATCGTGATCTTGCCTGAACCAGATAAATGCAAAAATAACAACTACAATTTTTTGGAATTTTTAATTTTATTAATAGCAAACACATCCATTACAATGACATACTCTAAATGATAAACAAGACTACAGACTTCTTAATAACTATTCTACTTTAAAATGAAATGCAGATTGACTAAAAATGAAAATATAGACTCAAGTAACTGACACAATGAAATACAGACTCGTGAATACATTAAAGCTCCTGGTGCCCGCAGGACATCGTTCGGTCTCGCCGCGGGCCTATATGCAAGTTCCCCTTGAAGTCTGTCCAGGTCACTCATTATCTGTTTCACAAATATCATCACTGAGGCAAAGAAGGTAGTCTGAGTCATATTCTCGCACATTTGGCATTTTCTGGTGATGTGGT